>OW964829.1:10089221-10211625 GCA_943142095.1 Ophonus ardosiacus | reverse complement strand
GAGAAGAGTATTTTCTTTAATATATAAAATAACAAAATGTCAAAAAATAATATTTAACTGCGTTTTTTTAAGAAAAACTGTTAAAAACTTCAAATAAGGGTACTTCCGGTGGATCAATTATAACCAAAATCTAATCACATCTTCATATGGATGTATAGAAGAGGAATACGAAAGAATTATAATTTTTAGAATTGTCGTATTGGAGTTATCGTCGGAGAAAAATTTGTCACACACGGACACACATACACACATACACACACACATACTCACACACACACACACACACATATACAGACATCATCTTAAAAATAGTAAATTTGTATTGTAGGGACCCTAAAACGTGCTTGTTCATTAAAAACTCACCACCGAATTTTTTGACCAAAGACAACACCTTCCTTACCTAAAGGTGACGGAAGGTAAAAAAGCATAAGGATGGAAATTAAACAACGAAATTTGATATTTTCAAAAATGCGATTGAAAAACAAGGCTTCTGGTACCAGCTATTATTTTTTGACCGATTTGAGAATTAATATTAATTCAGTTTTTGTTTTTAATACCTATTTTGAAAGTTATCGACATCAAATTATGTTGCTATGCGTTTGTTGAAAGGTTGTTTTGCATTTCTTGAGCAGTTGCTATGAAAATAGCAAGAACAGGCAGTAAAAATAGAGGAAGCTCCATCTCCTAATGGAGCAAATTTTGCCTAATATAACTGACTTCATATATCTCTTATACAGTTCTCGAAATCCCCACGCAAGGCACATTTTATGGGAAATATTGTATAATGTTTAATTATTAATCAATTTTAGATTCTATGTTTTCATGCTGATTATTTGTTGCTTTGTCAAGTTCGCAATGAAAATTAAGTTTTAAATAATTCAGAATATGCTAACTTAAAATAATACAGCAATTCACCTACAATTTACATAACAAGAAAATAATGAGGAAATTATTTCAATCATATTAGGTATATAAAGGGGTAACATGGAATTCAAAAGCATTCAGCTTTCAACCGCAAAATTAAACGTCATTAAAAATTGACGTAAGAGAATCATTTTCGTTAAATTTATTTTTATTTAAATTATTAGGAATTTGGAATCCACAATTGTTTTTATTAATTTTAAAAGCACCTTATTTTCTCTACACTTTCTTTGTGATTGGAATATTTCACACTTCATATGTGTTAGGACTTGTAGTTCATATGTTCATGTTTTGGGGAAATATTGAAGAAATGTTTTGTTTGGTATTCTGTTTATGATGGTGGCTGTGATACCTAGAGCTTATCCATTAATAATTATATCAAAGAAATTTAGAAGTTTATTAAATAAATCTGTTGTGGTCAGCGCAATACCTCTCTCCATTTCCATTTTATGTTATAAAAGTATTATATTCCACTTCGCTATCGAACCGTCGTTTTATAACAAAAATATTACAGAACTTTACCCAAATATTGTTTTTATTGTATTTAACATGTCTTCTGCACACATACAATTATAATTATATCTATTTTTCATTCTATGAGGAAATTCCTAAATGTCAGAGGTTCTTCCAATTCATTAGCAAGATTGGCTTTATTTCTTATGGATATATACACTTTACCTACAATTTTAAATATTTAATTAATAAAACAATAAGAAAGATTAAATGTACTTCCCAGAAAAAACTTTCAGAATGTCACTAAAACTGTTGATTTTTGACACTGACATTTATCATTTACAAACTATATTATAAACATTTGAATTTGTCAACTGGTTTTTTTAGTGCCTTGGCCTCTGCGATTAGATTATTTTATATATTACAGTCCCTTTACCTCTAAATCTATACAAGATATAATAAATTTTTTTATATATATCAGATATAATTTTTTTTTTTTCAATAATAGTAATAACAGAAATTTTCAAAAAATAATATTTAGAAGATTTTAGCTCTTCCCAGAATTATCAGATTGAGGAAACTGCAGTTAAATATTTTTTAAGTCTTATAGTATTTGAGAAACAGTGATTCCAACATACACACACACACACACACACACACACACACACACACACACACACGGACATAATCGTAAAAATGTTTTAATCGGATTCTAGTTACCTTAAAACGTGCTTATCCACTAAAATCTGGATATGCGAATTTTAGCATGATTCCAGTACCTCTCTTAGCGAGAGGTAAAAATGTAATGAAAAATTATCAATACATATTAAAAATTCCCGTATTAGATTGTAGTACAAACAGAAAACTCTGTGAATGTATCAAATATTGTTTGAAAGTTAATCTCAACTAGACGTGAGAAAATAGAAAAATGAATAATGATGCTTGAATCGTAACCTGTTAAATTTGTGATAAAATATTTATGTTCAAAATCGCGCATTAAATAGTTACTTGTGTACCATTTGCGCGAAATGTATGTTTAGTGTACGAGAATTAGAATCACGCTCCAACACACACAAAGGCCCAACTTTCCAAACCTTGTTGCTCTTCACAGTGCCTTTACAAAAGCCCATCATCGTTAAAGTGGGTAGACTCATTCCTCTTTCAGTAGACACTTTCATGATGTAAGAATGGCTGACTCTGCTAGACTAACTAGATTTAAAGAACACAGAGGATTTATCATGTGAATTTAGTTAATGTTAAGTGAATGAGGTAATAAAAGAATTATTTATTACGGAAAGGTATTTTATTCTTGTGGGAACACTAATTAGAGAATAGCATATTACGTTCTTAAAGTATCAATAGATTCAGTAGGTACCCTTTAAAGATATAGACACAGCTGCTGTTTTGTATTTGGCATAAACTCTTAAATAAATGAAAAAGTTACATTGTCAATGTAAGGAACATATTGGTAGAACTCGCAATTAGATTAAATTAGATTTAAGGATAAGCACCATAAATATAAAATCTTATAGTAGCATTATGTTTTCAGATAGGAAAATCATCATGGTCCTACTTCAGTTTGCTTCGTTAAGTATAAATGGTGAACTTGAACAAAAGAAGACATGCAGCAATAAATGATCTAAACAAAAATAGCACATGTGAGCATTTAAAAGAAAAATGTATGATCGTTAAGGTGGTTCTATCACGACAGTCTCATGCAAGAGTTTCCCTAAGTAAAACAATTTCTAAAAATAGATATTTTAAATTATTAATAGTTTAGCGTTATTAATGGCCGATTACACTCAGTCATACATGTTAGTGTAACTTGACTTAAATTGATAATGTTACATTGAAATAAAATGTGAAATGAATTTAATATATTACTGGCAAAAGATCGATTTGCATTTTTTTGTGTAAGCCTAGGTAGCTTCAAACTTAAGCCTTGTTGGTGCAACTGGATATAAGAGAATTAAATTGTTGTTGCAATGGACGGTTGCACCTACATTACTTAAATTTTAAGCATTCCTGAAATAGACAATATTGCATCGAAATGAAAGACAAATTTGGGTCTTGTTGGTGAAACTGGACGTTAATATCATATGAAAATAAATACATTAAGTAAATTTAAGAACAATATATGTATAACTGGTTTAATAGATAATGTGAAAATTCCAGTGAAAATCACATATTTTCCAACTTTCGAAACATTAACTATCTGAGCTCACATGTGGTAAACCCTTTCTAGAAATTTGAATACTTGTGTAAAAACTCATCAAAAATACCATATTTATATTTCATTTCAATCTATCGTAAATGATACCATGATAGAATCACCTTAATATGTGACGATGTTTGGTCGGACACAAGGAAGTTTGGCGTGGTTTGCTCGGGCGCCAAACGGTACGGATAGCTGGGTCGGGTAGTTGTCCAGGGGACAGAAATAAAACACAGCGACTAGGTGCAGGTTTCAGATTTATTGTTGGCTTTCTCAATATAGAAGGCCTGCTGGGCCTATTGCGGTAGCGATCACTGACTTACTAGATTCGGTTACCGGCAAGTCGCGTCCTCTGCGAGTTTCGGATTGACGGTACGGTAGGGTACGGTACGGGGAACCTCCTTGGGATGCCCTAACTTTAAAACAACGGCTTTCCAGAAACCGACGCCCTGCGTCGGTTTGACGTCGTTGGGTTAAATAGCCTTTTCTCGGGTCCCTAAACTGTTGCTGAGTAGTGCGACACGATCTGGTGACGTTTTTGAAAACGACGCTTGGCGTCGCGACGGCGACCGGTGCTGGTGCCTAAACAGGGGCGCTAGAGTCGATTTCCGAGGAGTCAAAACTTAAACTGCCGTTATCTCGAAAACGACGCCCGGCGTCGCGACGTCGGTGGTCTCTAACAACTGCTGACAGTTGCTAGGATTGGTTCCCGGTGCTAACTCAAAACCGACGCCCGTCGCGACGACTTATTTTCAGTATGTTGGTCGAGGGGTTGTCCTGAAACCGTTGCCGGTGTTTGCGTCGCCGTACGGAGCGTCGTTCTGGCGATATGCTTCGGAACAAGGTGCACGGCGTCGAACCGCGTGACCCGGTGCTCTCAAGTCCCAGTACTCGAGGATGGCGGTAAGAGATACGGGAGAGGGTAGGAGGCCTACGGACCTGCGTCGTGACCTAGTTAGCTTAATAATAATAAGCAAAATAAATTTTTTTTCAAAGAAATTTGAAGCAGAATTCTAACTAAACTTCACACTAAACACTTTCAAGTTTAGTTAAATCGTCTTATTTTAGCCTCAGGAATCTGTGGTTAAGCCATGTCCCTCCATTTGAAAGACACCCTGTATAGGTATCATTTTTAATTAGTTTTTTCTGAGAATTTGTGCTTATGCATTATTTTTAGTAATAATTTTTTAAATGTATGAATTTCTATTTTATTGTTTCTCTTAAGCAAAACATGCAGTGGTCTGCGAACATCAATATTTACAAATTAAATGTGACCAAGGGCAAGTGATTCAAGTAATTGCGGGAAATTACGGACGATTGTCAACTGTAATTTGTTACATTTGTGCGAGACCAGATTGCACCCTTGAAATTGCAAAAAACGGGTAAGTTGAATAATAAGGCACCCACATACTTTAAATTTGCATTTTGCTACATTTTTGAATTTTCAGATGTGAAGGTAAAAATGAATGCAAATTATTAGCAAAAAATCATGTGTTTTGTGACGCATGTGGACATAGCTTTAAATATTTATATATTTTATATCGATGTGTTTCTCCGGAAAAGTTTAATACCACTGTATGAAATACAAATTAATAAAGGATATCGATTATAAATTTACAATTTATGTATATGTTAAATGTTGAAATTGTCACATGAGTAAAATAACGGCCGGTTTAAATGTAAACTTACTTCAATTTTATAGTTTGATCTAAAAGTGAAAAAAATCTGTTGTGGCCAGCACGATACCTCTCGTCATTTCCATATTAGGCTATATTCTTATATTTAACATTTCTGGTACACACAAAAAATTCTAATTATGGGCTATCCAGCTAATCAAGCGGGTTACGTCATAATAATAATAATAATAATAATAAAGATTTATTTGACTGTTAACCGATGTACAAAGACATAGTCACAAAAGGAAAAGCATAAAGATAATTTATTTCACATAGGTACAAGTTCTTCAATTTTGTAGAAACATTTACATAAAAGAAAATTTTTTAATTTCATTTTGTAAGCTTTTAAATCAGACATAATTTTAAGATCATTAGGTAAAGCGTTATAGAACTGAATAGCTTTGTAATAGGCAGTATTTGCAAAGAAAGCAGTTTTATGGAGTGGGATACTTAAATTAAAATTATGCCTGGTTTTCATATGGGAGAACACATCCTTGTTGAAAGTGAACAATGAAAGGTTGTTTTTGACAAACATAATGACTTCATAAATATAAAGGCTTACTACAGTCATTATTCCTAGTTCAACAAAAAGGTGTCTACAATGGGCTTTTGACGAGACACCAGCTATACATCTTATTATTCGTTTTTGAAGTACAAAAATTTTATGTGCATGTGGACTATTGCCCCAAAAAATTATACCATACTTAATTCTACTTTGTATAGGGATCTTTGAAATTTTCTCTAAAATTTAAATATATTTTATTAACGGTATTTTATTAGTTTTTTATTATTATTATGCATTTGAAACCTTTAATAGAAATAATTATATTTGGTAATATTATGATAAAGTAAATTTTATTAATTTTTGCAAAATGACGTTTGATTATGTTTTTTTATTATTGGCAATTCTGTAAATATATATTACTATAGATATTTACACACCAAGTGAGCTAAGGTAATGTTTATTCATAAGAAGAAATTAACTCACTCGCCCTTACGGGCTCGTGAGCTAAACTTTCTTCTCATGAATAAACATTCTTAGCTCACGTGGTTTGTACAATATTTTACTCAATTTTGACGAAATAGTAATAATAGTTATTTATGCGGCGGGATTTTGAGCCCGAGGCGTAAGCCGAGGGATAAAAACACGTCAAAGGCCATAAAAGCAAGTTACGCTCGTGGTACATACACAACTTTATGCACGGACGAAAATTTTCAAATTATGAGTGTTAGAAAAATTGTATCGAAAAGAATTTGTCCTCGTACATCCAGTAACTAGTGTTGCTATGAAAGCGGAGAACAACAGTTTGTTTATTAGTTATGTCATTTGAGTTTTATTTTGTGTATCTCCGTGATTTCCATATAAATATCACAAAATTCATTTTCATTTTTCATTAAAGAATATAAAAAATTTTGATTTGTAATAAAAACTTTTCATGTTGCCTGTTGTTGTAAGTTACAGTTTGCGGGCTATAATGAGGCCCGCGAGCTAGAAAATGACGTTTATGTCAAAGAAATTCGTGTATAATTGTCAAATTATGATACGTCTGTGCATAAAAATCATTATAATATTTAATTTTGACAAAACAAAAAACTAATCAGTTAGTAGACTGTGCATGACAATCGTCGATGATAGATGTCAAGTCATCTATTTAAAATGCTTTATTGTCTGTCATTTGTGCCGTGAAAAATAATGAAAATGGCTGATAATGTCTAATAAATACTATGGTAAGTGTTAATTTCTTGCCTGATGTTATTTTAAATACATTATTTGTTGCAGAGTGAATTAAAAAAAAATGTGAGAGTGATTTAAAAAAATTTAATTCACTTGTGAAAAAAGTGTTACTTATAATTGTTGCTATGGAGTTAATAATGACAGTTTCTTTAAAACGTCAAAATTGAATAAAATATTATATGTCTACATTATTCTTTTCAACCTGTATTATGATTTCATTTTGTAACCATCACTTTTAGATGTTGACGGAATCTTTTCTTCATTATAACAACAGCTTCTACTACTTACTATTCTACTACTACTACTACTACTATACTATTATAATTTTAAATATTTAATTAATGATAAAATAAGAAATATTAAATGTACTACCCAGAATAAGCCTTCAGTAATGTTTGAATTTTTGACACTAACATTTATGTCAATTACAACATTTTAATTTTTCAACTGGTTTCCATAGGCTTATTGATTCATTATATAATGGATTATTTTAAATTTTTATCTATTTCTAAATCTATAGAAGATATAATAAAAAAGTTCAATGTATTAATAGACAATTTTATATTCTTTAATATATGTAATAACAAATTTCCAAAAAATAATATTTAGAAGATTTTTTTAAAGAAACTACTACTTCCGGTTGTCCAATTGTTTCCAAAACCTTTTCAGCCCTTCCCAGGAATGTCAGATTGAGGTAACTGCAGTTAAATATTTTTTAAGTCTTATAGAATATAAGAAACCGTCCCTCCAACATCCAGACATAAACACACACATACACACACACACACACACACACATACACAGAGAGAGAGAGAGAGACATCATTGTAAAAATGTTAAAATCGGATTCTAGCGACCTTGAAACGTGCTTATTGACTAAAATCTGGATATGGGATTGGTAATGACGGTAAGAATAATTAGAATTAAAGTGAAGTGAAAAGTTCATATTGTTTTTCAGGCGTTCCTCGACATATCGCATCCTTGAACAATATTGTTGAACTTCCATTCAATTGAACAACTTCAAGGGCAACCGTACATGGCAATACTTCAAATTCTGATATAATTGCACATAAGGAGAATATAAAATTGCATAGTTTTTATTTAAATGGCAAAACGTGAATTTCACTTGAATGTTTGTAAAAAGTAAACAAATACACGAAAGTGTCTATAGCAGCAGAGAAATTGACATCAGCAAACGTCCTTCACGTAAAATATTTATAATTATTGTAACGTCAAGTTGTAATTATTTTATTTAAATAAGTATGTTTGAAGAAAAAAAAAAAGTGTCATTCGGAGTAAAAGTGTCATTGTGTGCCTCGCATTTAATTGTCCGACTCCCGTGCAAACTTACATGCTCGCCACACAAAGAATCATTTTTACTCCTAATAACACAATATACTATTAGAATATTTTTATTATATTCATAAAATTCTTGCAATTCAAGCGAGTAAGAATAAATATTATTAATAAATATTATTTTTTCCAATTATCATTATCTTTCATTTTGCCCATTAGGCTTGTCCATATTTAGCTAAATTTACATCATACCATTTACAATTAAATTATAATAGGGAGTTATTGCAACTTCTTCGATGAAAGAACGTAAACGTTAACCTTATGCAGGAAACACTTTATTTTAGAAATAAAGGACTTTCAATTTCAATGTTTACCGCATTTAATTAGTGTATTCACTCTAACTTTAACGCTAAAAGCAACACAAACGAGGTTATATCCACACTTTTCATCGAAACAACCTCAAAAGATACAGAACGTGTGACGTTAAACGCTCGCTATTCCATTGCACATAACGTGTCTCCTTATTCATATAACGTGTACCTTATTAGTACGCATGCGCACTCGGGCTGTCACGTGACTTTAAAGTGCACGTTATTTTTGCATTGAAGCTGCAATAACTCTCTAATGATTATTACTTACCTTGCAGCCTTGCACATGCCCATGCACTAGAGGCAATAAAACGTAATACAAAATGAATGCAACATGCAATAGGAAACACGTGATAAATACATCTTGTTTTGGTTTCAAATCATTACTGTGATTATGTGTGTGACTTTTTTTCTCATTTCACTTTAACAGTGTACTCTTACTAGTGTTTAACCGTTATAATTGCATATATGTATTATTTACACAAACGTTCACATAAATAATTATTTAAGATTTTTTGAAAAGTAAACATGGATTCTCCATTTGACTCCATGTTAATATTTGGTTTATTTGCCCGCGACCAGCTGTTCGACCGCCATGATGAATGGCCTTGAGTGACGTAGGTGCAAGTACGTCATTGGGTTGAGATTCTGTAACACAAAGTCTAGGAAAGTGTGACGTCACGCCGCCATGTTTTGTTGAGGTAGGCCATGTCCACCATGTGTCCACTTTCCAAACAAACTTTTCTAGCCATTGAGTTTGTATAGAACGCAAAGTAAAGTGAAGAATTGTTCTTTTATTTTTAGGTAAATTAACATTAAATTTGAAGGTAAGTGTTCAGAAAAGTACTATTTATTTAATATATTATTACATTTTATTGTAAAATAACGCAAAATTAAAAATACATGTGAAATGTCACAACATTTTTGGAGGTTATAAAATCTCACAATTTTAATAATTTAGTTTCTTGCAAAATAAATATTTTTGTAACATATTATATAGTTTTCTGTCTGCGGAAAAGTTATTTTATTATCATGTACTAAGAGTTTTGTCGCAAGAAGAACAAGCAGTTATAAAAAAGATGAGATACTGCAAATTCAAGAATCACAGTGAAACTTTAGATAACTAAATAATTTTTATATTTTTCACTTTCAAAAACCTTATTTTTGTTACTTTAAAATGTAAAATTAATTTGTGTACTTTTAATATAGATAATGGTTATGTGCTTCGCCCCGGATTGCAAACATTATAGTGTAAAAGAAGGATATAGATTTTTCACGTTTCCTACAGATCCAAAGGAGAAAAAAATATGGTGAAAGTTGTTAAGGTAATTAGTCTTATTTATACATCTAAATTTGTTTATATTAAAAATGTTTAATTTTTAGACGAGAAGACAGAGAGCCTTCGAAGTACTCGCTGGCATGCGCTTGTCATAGCCTAAATTAAAAAAATATTACTTACATAACAATTCAAACTACTTTTCCGTAACACATTATTAATTATAATTATACTTTAAGCAAAATACATTGATTCATATTAATGAAATTGTGTTTGAAAAATTATAAAACTTACAAGTTTGAAACTAATAACATTTCTTGAGCTTGTCGTTCTTTTTACGTCAAAACTCTTATTACATGATAATAAAATAACTTTTCCGCAGACAGAAAACTGTATAATATGTTACAAAAATATTTATTTTGCAACGAACTAAATTATTGAAATTGTGAGATTTTATAACCTCCAAATATGTTGTGCCATTTCACATGTATTTTTAATTTTGCGTTATTTTACAATAAAATGTAATAATATATTAAATAAATAGTACTTTTCTTAACACTTACCTTCAACTTTAATGTTAATCAACCTAAAAATAAAAGAACAATCATTCACTTTAGTTTGCGTTCTATATAAACTCAATAGCTATGTAGAAAAGTTTGTTTGGAAAGTGGACATGGCCTACCTCAACAAAACATGGCGGCGTGACGTCATCACTTTCGTAGTCTATTAAAATTAGGAACACAGATAATAAGTTATATAATATAAAAAATGGTTATTCTACTTTGTTCTTACCTTAAATTTAAGGCAGAACAAGAAAAAACAAATATACGTGTCTTACAAAGCCAGGCAAGCCACTGCAAACTAAGTGTTTGACCGCGAAATATGGTGTGACGTTACCTTAGTTTCTTATACTTTTTATGATTTTAGGGAGACAGTGGCAGCCCTCTTTCGTACGAATCAAGTCCCGGTAAGGCAACAGGCAATGCAGGTAGGTGTGATTGCCTGGGGCGTTCGGTTGGCTTGGCTGTGCCAAAGATCTTCCTTCTATTTACACTCGAACTGCGGCATATACAGTTTGGATCTATCAGAAAACTAAAGATGGAAAGTATTGCAAGAATTAATTCTACATTTATTTACAATTTTCAATGTACTATTTTAAAAAACATGATAATAAAAATTTTATCACAAAATCTAATTCATGTAACTTATTATTTATTTATTTATTTTTGTACCGTGGCCGCGTGCCTGAGTGTCTGGTCGCGAACCTGGGGGAACCGGGTTCGATTCCGACTGACGCCAAATATTTCCAATTTTAAATGGCACAAAAGTGACCCCTGTGGTGCACTCTCCACGCCAGCTATGAGTGCCCGTGAGGTGACGCCTGGTAAGAGCCCACACGGTAAAATATATCGTCATAATTACCGATGTCTACATGTGTTGTAGATACTGGCACACACAGAAATGGGTAATATGCCGTGATGATATATATATATATATATATATATATATATATATATATATATATATATATATATATATATATACAGTGTGAACACTGAAAACCGAGACATAGGCGTTTACCATGGGAAAACAGTTTTTTTCAAATATTATCTGTCCCGCAAGAGTATAGTGGGAGTTTTTGATATGGTTAGAAAGATTATTTAATTTGGCATCGAAGTGTATCTAAATACTCCTAATTTAATGCCTTATTATTGAAATATTTACGAAAGTATAATCCTACTTGACAGTTATTACTTATAATTTACTAAAAACAGTAATCATGGAAACGTATTCGGTAGCTGACTTGGTTAAATCAAGGCTCCATGTTATTTTTTCAATAGTTCAAATCCCTCCCGGTTCAAGTTAATATTTTTATTATTTTTATATTTATTTTGTACAATGTATTATTAAATAAATTACCAAATTAAAACAAATAACTTTTTGGTACGTCAATATTTTCTTGAAGTATTTTCTTGAATGTACTATACTATTATTTCTTTGTTATATCACTCTTAATAGTATTAAGCAAAACACAAAAAGTAATCAATAATAAATAAACTTTCACACAGGTTTGTCCTGTGTTAGACTTTTATTGTCATTTTTCCAATGGATTTTTCATTAGAAGAAAAAAATAGTATAATTAAAATTTACAATCAAGGGATGAGATTACGAGAATTTCGAGACTTTTTTGCTAGTAAATATTATGATAGACAAATTGCATCCCATGAACGAACTAGACGAATCATTTTAAAATTTGAAAAAACCGGTTGCGTTAATGACGAACCTAAAACTAAACTTAATTTTTTATTTGGCTTAAATTTACATATTTGTTTCACTTCTTGTACATTCAGTCAATAAAATACTTGATGTACCAAAAATTATTTGTTTTAATTTTGTAATTTATTTAATAATAAAAAATAAAATAAAATAGTATAAAATAAATAGAAAAATAATAAAAATATTAACTTGAAGCGGGAGGGATTTGAACTAGTGAAAAATTATCATGGAGCCTTGATTTAACCAAGTCAGCTACCGAATACGTTTCCATGATTACTGTTTTTAGTAAATTATAAGTAATAACTGTCAAGTAGGATTATACTTTCGTAAATATTTCAATAATAAGGCATTAAATTAGGAGTATTTAGATACACTTCGATGCCAAATTAAATAATCTTTCTAACCATATCAAAAACTCCCACTATACTCTTGCGGGACAGATAATATTTGAAAAAAACTGTTTTCCCATGGTAAACGCATATGTCTCGCTTTTCAGTGTTCACACTGTATATATATATATATATATATATATATATATATATATATATATTATTTATTTATATTAAATTGCGCGAAACGAACTTTAACTGTATCTAGTTTAAGATTTCAGTAGTGGGCGGAGCTTGACGAGAGCTGTTTACGAATTTTCAGGTTAAATACGAATGTAGTATTCTTCACGTAACATCTCGTTGCGTAATAAAAAGTGTATGTTTCTTGACGACATAAGTAAATGAAATAATCTCTTTTTGCTACCAGAATTTGCTCATTTAAAAATTATACTTCAAGGTAATTTGTGTTGTGTATTACCAATGTATCTTCGACACGAGTAGACGTGTTTTTGGTCGCTCCACGTTTTTTCTTTATCAAATATTTTTCTCTTTAAATTTCTTTTTCAAAAAGTGTAATTTTTGTGTAAAATGGTAAACACTAGAGATACCGCGTCGTTGAAGGAAGCTGTCACTGCTGTACTCAGTGACAGCACATTTATTGATGACCTTGTTGAAAAAGTTGTGCAGCGCTTTGACAAGGTGTTAGAGGAACAAAAGAAGTTCTACGAGAACAAAATTGCTCATCTTACCTCCGAGAACAAAGTACTGGAAGACCGCCTCGACCAACTCGAGCAATATTCCCGGCGTAACTGCTTACGCATTTTCGGGGTCCCGGAGTCCGAGCAGGAAAACATTGAAGAAGTAGTGTCAAAAGTGTTTAGCGATAAACTCTCCATCATCGTGTCCCCAGATCACATTGACCGCTGTCATCGCACTGGTAGGCGCAACTTCGACACTCGCACCACCTCCTCAACACTAAATCCGAAACCGCGCCCTATAATTGTTAAGTTCACTTCTTACAAGGTACGTGAAAGTGTAATAAAAAATCGAAAGAACTTACGTGGTTCAAAGATATCAATAAAGGAAGATTTAACCAAAACCAGACTCAATCTTTTCAAATCAGCTGCTGACAAATTTGGGTACAGAAACGTTTGGTCCAGAGATGGTGTTATAATGGGCAAAATTAACGGCACTATTAAAAAAATAACACATTTTGATATATCCTAGTTGATTAAGTAAAATGTACTTACATCAATTTAGTAATTATTATTGTGGAGCGTCTTTATTATGAAGAATAGTATAAATATTTTAATTGTTTTTCTATTCATTATAATTTTTGTATTTGTTATTAATCTTATTTATCTCAATAGTAGTATTGTTTGTATTTTGAACATTGTCACTAATATTTGTATATCACATTTTTAACTCTTCTTATCGAACGCCATTTTATTTCATTCACGAGTTGAAAACATTTACAAGGTTCGCTTAACTTCGTTTAGTTCTGTTCGCTTGCACAAACAAAAGCACACTTTACACTGCAAAATTTTTTATTCGAATAATATTTCATTATAATTTTACTTTTTAATTACAAACAGTTTTTGACCTCATGAAAATTTATTACCAAAACGTTAGAGGATTGAACACCAAAATTAGCTCATTTTATAATAACTGCTGTGCATCTGACTTTGATTTAATCTGTCTCACTGAGACCTGGTTGAGTGACAGTGTTTTTAATAATGAGTTATTTAATACAGCTTATAACGTCCTCAGAGCTGACAGGAATTTACTTAGAAGTGGCAAAAAGACTGGCGGAGGCGTTCTCTGTGCTATCCACTGTAAATATAAATTTTCTCCCGTTAATGTTACTGTTCATCCATCCTCATTGTCTGATATTTTATGTGTAAAATTATCGCTTACCTCTCACTCTTTTCTCTATGTCATTATTGTGTATTGTCCTCCTCCTGTATCCCTTGAACAATTAAATTACGTATATGAAGCTATTGAATCTATTTCACAACTATTAAATAACAACTTCTTAATAATCGGTGACTTTAATATTTCCTCTCTTTCTAACCGACTGCTTCCTTCTACACCTACAAATAATATTACGAATGCTTTCGAAAACTTCTTGTCATTTTTAAATGCCACACAATATAATCGAGTCAAGAATGTCAATGATAGAATACTTGATGTTGTTATTTCAAATGTGTCTTGTTCAGTTTTACATTATCATGATCCGCTTGTCGATGAAGACCCTTTACATCCATCTCTTTTCATAACAATGCACTACAACATTACTTTTAATCTTAACTCCACTGTTAATAATTCCATGAATTACAGTTTTAGTAAAGGTAATTTTGATTTACTATATGAATTATTATCATCAGCTAATTGGAATGTGATCTATCCAATTACAGATGTTGACGTGGCATTTGAGAAATTTTATTCCATTCTATATGACATTATGGATAAATGTATTCCGAAAGCAAAATATGTAGCCTCTTCTTATCCTCCTTGGTTTACCGCTGATATTATAAAAAAGTTAAAATTAAAAGATAAATGTCTCAAAATTTATAAAACAAATAACGATGAAAATTACTTTGCAGAATTCAAGAAATTACGTTCCCTGGTTAAAAAGGATATAAACTTTGAACACGCTAAATATATATCTCAAATTGAACAAAAAATTCAGACTGATAGTAGTACATTTTGGAAATTTATTCAAAATAAAAGGCATTCATCGAGAATTCCAGGTATGATGCATCTACAAGGTAAAACTTACTCAAATACTTCAGACATTGTTCAGGGATTTGCTGATTATTTTTCTGAACAATATGATAATAATCCCTTGTACCCTAAACAACCTTCAATAGAAAATAACATCGGTACTACATCTATTTCGGTAATCACTGAGGATGAGATTTTGCAGGCTATAAAGTCTCTCAAGTCGTCATCCAACCCCGGTCCTGACTTTCTTCCTTCTTATGTCCTTAAAGCCTGTTCTCATATTTTTCAAAAACCGCTGCATTTTCTATTCAATCTCTCAATTTCTCAAAACAAATTTCCTACTTCTCTAAAACAATCTCTTATTATTCCTATTTTCAAATCAGGTGATCCAACCATTATGTCTAATTATCGTCCTATATCCATTCTCTCTAATATTTCTAAAATTCTTGAATCTATAATCTACAAACATATCTATAATTCCGTTCAACACCATATATCCCCGCGTCAACATGGATTTTTTAAAGGCAGATCAACTACAACCAATCTAATGAACTTTACTGAAACTGTACTGAATTCATTACACGATAACACTCAAGTTGATGTTATTTACACAGATTTTTCGAAAGCATTTGATCGTATTAACCATAAAGTCTTATTGCATAAGCTAAATAACAACTTTCAATTTTCTTCTGATCTTCTTCAATTTATTTCCTCCTATCTCAGTGACCGTGTACTGTCTGTTTCCTATAATAACTATAAATCTAAGTCTTTTACGGCCACTTCTGGTGTTCCTCAAGGTTCAAATTTGGGTCCTTTACTATTCTTACTCTTTATTAATGACATTGTTAATTCTGTTCAGCACTCTCACGTCTTGTTATATGCTGACGACTTAAAGATTTTTAAAACTATTAATTCTATTGAAGATGCTAAACTCTTACAAGCAGATATTAATAACATTTTAGCTTGGTCTGAATCCTCTAACTTATTTTTAAATTACAGTAAATGCAAAATAATGAGCTACTTCGTCAAAAAAACTATTTATAAATATTGTTACAAAATAGACTCTCATATTCTTGAAAGGGTCACTGAATATAAGGATCTTGGTGTTTTATTTGACGAAAAGCTCAATTTCACTAACCATATCTTTCATACTGTGAAATCTGCCTACAAAAATTTAGGCTTCATTTTTAGAAATACACAGTACTTTGTTCATATTTCAACTCTAAAGAAATTATATTTCTCGTTCGTAAGAACAAAACTTGAATATTGTCAGTTGGTTTGGAGTCCTATCTATAATAAATACAACTATTTAATTGAATCTATTCAACGAAAATTTGTTAAATTATGCTTCTTCAAACTTTTTAGACATTATCCCAGTTTTGATACAGACTACAAAGACTTGTTATGTGAATTTAATATTGTGTCTCTCGATACTCGCAGAAAAATTCAGTCTACATTGTTCCTTTACAAAATTTTGCATAGTGTTATAAATGATCCCATAATTCTTGAAAAAATTCCTTTCCTAGTTCCTGGGTATAATTCCCGGTTTAAATCTACCTTTTATTGCAATACTCCTCGAACGAACTATGAAATAAAGTCGCCTATTCGTATGCTTTGTTTCAATTTCAATAACTTACCAGATTATTTTGACATCTTTCTCGGCTCGATTGAAAAATTTAGAAGTGCTTTATACAATTATTATGTTCATTAACATGCTACTATTTGTTACTGTCTAAAACATATTATTCCATTTACATGTTTATTACTTGTGTCTATATATAAGTTAATATATAATCAACCTGTAATTGGGGTCTTGAACCCTGTTGGTCAGATTAATAGTAAATAAATAAAAATAAAATAAATAAAAAATAGACTATTTCAGAAATACAAAGCGCATGTGCCAAGTAACAAAATATTAGTGCCGTTTGCTGTGATGTCTACCCATCCTTGTTTATAAGACATTTCTATCTATGTGTTTCACAGTTTTATTGGTTTTATTTGTCTGATTTGGAAAATAACAAGTAGGATGCAGATGTGCCGCCGTACAAGCTAGACGTGTTGTGCGTGTTCTGGCGATTATTTAAAATTATAAGTTTTTTATAAAATTGTGAGTGATAGTTCTTTTTGAAGAATAAGTAAAATGTTTACCCGCGACGATAAAGATACGATCACAAAAATGATCAGTGATTCTCTTTTAAATTTGGGTGATAATAAAGATTTTATAAAAATTATTGTGTATCAAGTTACGAGTGCAGTTAACAAAGTGTATGAACATAAACTTGCAGAACTTAAAAACGAGATTAACACACTTAAAAAAAAATAACCGTGATTTAATAGATTCATGTGTTAGTTACGAAAAAAGTCTCGATAACTTAGAACAATATACTCGCCGTAACAATATTCGCATTTTCGGTTTAAAAGAAGAAAAAAGTTAAAATATTGACAATAAAATAGTTGATCTGTTTCGGGATAAACTTAAAGTGGACATTTCTTTAGAAGAAATTGATAGGTGTCATAGACTGGGTAGAATTATGGCAACTGGAAAGAAAAACCGGCCTGTTATAGTGAAATTCACTAGCTATCGTTCTCGGCAAAAGGTGTTTCAATCTAAAAAAATATTAAAGAACACAGGGATAACTATCAGAGAAGATCTTACTAAAACCCGGCTATCCCTCTTGAAATCTGCTACGGAGAAGTTCACCGCCAAAAACGTCTGGACATCTGATGGGCGTATTATAGTTAACATCCAGAAACGAGGAAGACCGCATAAGTTTCACGTAAATGATCTCAAAGACATTGAAAACACTAATATTTAAAATTCAAATTTTATGCTGATTCATCTTTTCTGATAAAACAACACTCCCGCCATCGTTAAGGTATATGCTAGAACATGTCCAGTGTCAATGAACTCTGCAGTTCACTTGATTTACCGTCCTTGACCAAGTCACCTGTTTGCAGATTTTTTCAGAAATAAACAATATATTTATGTCTGAATCAGACGTGTTTACCTCTCATGTTATTGACCTCTATAATAATTGTTTTACTTTATGTCAAATAAATGTACGCTCTATAAATTCATGTTTTTTGAAATTTACCGAATTTGTTAAAGAACATAATTTTGATATTATAGCTGTAACGGAAACATGGATTAGCGAAACTGCTCTTCCACATTTGTTTCATATTGATAATTATTAACTAATCAATGTAGATAGATCGGATAAACGTGGTGGAGGTGTAGCTTTCTACATTTGTGATTCAGTACAGTTTGAAATCTTGGATACATCATTTGTCTCAAATAATAATATTGAACATCTATGGATTATGTGCGATATTAATTGTTATAAAATATGTTTCGGAATTGTGTATAATCCACATATGCGGTTTTATAGAGATTTTACTATTTTAGATGCCATATTTTCAGAATATATTCCGCAGTGTGATTATTTAATTTGTGTAGGAGATACTAATATCAACTTACTTATCAAAGATTATAAATCTGATTTTTTTAACGATGTATTGTCGGGCAATAATGTGCATCAATTAATTACAAAATACACTAGACCAGCTACTAAATCATTATTAGATGTCATATTAGTATCTTATAAAACCATATGTGTGGATTCTGGTGTTATAGATTGTAGTGAAATATCTGACCATAGCGGAGTATTTTGTGTATTGAACTTGGCAAAAACAATTGTTCCCAAGAAGACTTATACCTACAGAGATTTTAATAATTTTAATATGGATAATTTCTTAGAGGATTGTGAATCTATAAATTGGAGTCAAATTGTTAATATTGCAAACATTAATGATAAAGTTACTTTTCTTAATAAAAATATAATATCAGTTTTCGATAAACATGCTAAAGTTAAAACAATTTCTACAAATAAACGCTATACACCCTGGATTACTCCAGTTATAAAAATAATGCAAAGAAAACGCGACAAAGCCCTTAGAGATTATAAAAAATATAAAACGGAATCGAAATTGAATTACTACAAACAATTAAGAAATTTAACCACCGCAGCGATTAGAAGTGAAAGGCAAGCTTACATAAATTGCAATATTAACAATAACATAAAAGATCCCAATAAACTTTGGACAAGCTTAAAGCGACTAGATGTAAATAAAACTGTGTCAAATAATATAGACGCCTCACTTTTAAATCCACAACAATTTGGACAACATTTATTAGATAGAGTTGATACAAGTCATGTAAATCCTGAAACCTTAGATTATTACTTGAATAACTTATATTCACATAATGACAGTGAAAAATTTCATTTTAATCTTATTCAGAGCGAAGATGTGGAAAGAATTATAATGAATATCAAATCAAATGCCATAGGTATTGATGAAATTTCGCGTAAAATGATCTTGATAATTCTTCCTGTTATTGTGGATTATATTACACACATCATAAACACATGCTTGTTGGAGGGAGTAGTTCCTGATTCCTGGAAGTTTGCAATCGTGAAACCTTTTGCTAAAAATGTTAATTCCACCACTTTTGACGACCCATTAGTATTTTACCAACTTTATCCAAGGTACTAGAAAAAGTATGTTGTGATTAAATTATGTCTTATGCCTTGAAAAATAATATATTTCCACCCACGCAATCAGGATTTAGAAGTGGACATAGTACTAATACTTGCCTTCTAAATATTTTAGATTCTATAATATCTAATTTTGACAAATCTAAAATTTCAATTCTTGTGCAAATCGATTTTTCAAAGGCGTTTGACATGGTTGATCACGAACTACTATTAGCAAAAATGAAGTACTATAACTTTTCAAATAGTGCTTTACTATGGTGTAAAAGTTATCTTACCAATAGAAACTTTTACGTCAACATGCTTCATAATGGTCGGCCACTAAATTCTGGTGCATTTCCACTGCAACGTGGAGTACCGCAGGGATCGATTTTGGGACCACTGTTTTTCTTACTTTATGTGTCTGATCTGCCAAAAACTCTGATTAATTGCGATGTGCATTCTTATGCTGACGATACACAAATTTTAACATCTGTTGCCGTGGAAGAGCTAAATGAAAAATGCACTTTTATAAATGCTGATTTGGAAAGATTGTCTTTATGGGTAAAAAGCAATGGGCTCAAAATTAATCCGAATAAATCAACTTTGATGGTATTTGGATCGGAATCTGTGCCAGACATTATACTAGATGGGGTAATATTGACAAGCAGTACTGTTACCACGAGTCTAGGACTGCATATAGATAAAGGTTTAACTTTTAGAATGCACCTGCACAATAAACTTAGAACAGCCATACTCAAACTACGGCATTTGTATCAATTTCGACATATACTATCAACACAAGTAAAAGTAAGATTAGTAAACTCCTTAACTTTATCATTATTTGATTATTGTTTATGCGTATATGGTCCTAATTTGATACAAATTGACAAGAACAGGATTAAGATTCTGCAAAATTCTTGTTTGCGTTATGCTTATGGTGTGCGAAAATATGACCACATTTCCGAATATAGAACACTGGCTAAAATGCAAGATATGATGTTAGAATTAAAAAAAAGCTTTCCTCATTTTCAATCATAAAATTAAAATGACGGGAATTCCTTCCTATTTATCTGATAAATTGACCCTGAAGAATTATGACTACGGTCTAAGGGGTAGGGATTTATATGCTGTACCACCTTTCAACAAGTCTAAATTTAAATGTTGTTTCTCTTATCTTGCACCCTCGCTATATAATTCTATTCCAAATGAATTAAAATCTCTGTGTATACAGTCTTTTAAAGCGAGAATAAAAGCGTTATTTGATTGTTAAATGTTATTGGTTTTGTTTGTTGTTGAATATCTATGTTATAATTCATATTTTCATTTTATTTTCTTAAAATGTATTATATAAAGTAAAATTCAAGTTGTTATCCATTTCTGATTCTTTTTAATTATTGTATTGTGTTGGCATTTCGTTATTTTGTTACTTTAATAATTAATAATTGTTTCATGTATGTATTGGTTGGGTGGAAGAGCAGCCGTTGGCTGAACCTCGCCATTGACTGATGTCAATAAAGTTATTATTATTATTATTATTATTATTATTATTATTATTATTATTATTATTATTATTATTATATTTTAACCAAACAAGTATGTTGACGTATAACAAAAAAATAAATTTTTAGGTGTCAAATTAATAACTATTAGATAAAAGTTTAACTAGTTGTTAAAAATTAACCACTGAGTTACAGAATAGGCCTCCAAATGAAGTTTTGTCTAGTTATATTTTGTCTTTTCGTCGTTGATCTCAACTCCTTGAGTTCAAATAAATCCGCTTTGGCGCTGCGAGCAGTCAGTTACGTGTACATGTATTTTTCAATTGTTTTCTATCCATAGCACTCTTGTTTCAGCCGATTGTAGCAGTCTTGTAAAATGGTGGTTCTTTGCTAATTTAACCAAACTCGTAGCTCTTATAGTTCTCGAGATAGCAATGGTGGCACATTTAAATGGAACATCCTGTATACAGTACTACAATATAAAATGACAAAATGACAACCTGTTAAATATGCAATTTAATATTTTATTAGTTTAAAACGATTGTAAGATTAAAATTGCTATAAATTTTAACATTTTAAAATTGTTTCAACATTTCATGAAGATTGTTTCCCTTTATATATTATTATTTAGGAAAAATAATGGAATGAAAACGACAACATTATTATTGACCTAGGTCAATAATTTTAACACTATTATTGACCTTGGTCAATAATTGATCTCTAGGTATAGAAAAACAATTTCACGGAACAATAATGAGCCAATAATGATATGTTTATTTATCAATGTACCTATGATTTTATATACTTGTAGTCTTGACTACATATTTATTTATGTTATTATTTTTTAAACCTGAAGAAGACATCACCTTGCTGTCGAAACGTTGTTAATTTTAATAATTTTACAGAACTAAACCCAAATATTGTTTAATTTTATTATTAAAGAAGTTTTGTTTCACGAATTTAACTTATTTTTGTGATGCATGTAAAAACGGTTCGCTCCTAAGCGCCATCTACTATTTTTATACCTGAAATGAAATGCAGTACAATTCCTAAAATAAAGTTAAGTGGATAGTAATAAAACAATAAGAATAGTGAAATTTACTTGAAAAAAAAAAAATATATTGTAGAAAACAACATTTGCTGTAATACAGAGTTTTTATTTACCGTGAGTATTTTTTATCGTGAAACATTGGGTTTGTCATATGCATGGTTATGACTTGACATTTAATTGACAGCAATGTATTTGCCCGTTCCATTTAAAATGAAACATATGGAACGAATTTGACATTTGATAAGACGTCAATAGAGGTTAATTTTGTTTAAATAATTATACCTGCATTCCAAATTAAAATTAGTTGTAGAAAAAATATAGTGTGCACATTGTGCCCGAGTGATTTTCTGACTCGGCTAAATTTATTACAATATTTAAATATAGTACTTCTGTCAAATTCATTCCCCATGTGTCATTTTAAATGAGACAGACAAATACATTGCTGTCAATCAAATGTCAAATCATAACTTACAGGAAAATTCAACGGTTATCTGTCATATTGACAAGATGTCATTAGAGATTAATTTTGTTTAAATAATTATACCTGTTTTCTAAAAATTAAATTTAGATGTAGAGAAGCACCTTGTGCCCGAAATATATTTAGCTCTCTCGAGTGGTTTTCTGACTCCGCTAAATTTCTTACAATATTTAAATATAATACTTCTGTCAGATTCGTTCCCTATGTTTCATTTTAAATGGCACGAGCAGGGAATACTCGGCACGAGCAAATACATTGCTGTCAATCAAATATCAAGTTGCAACCATGGTTATGACAAACCCAATGTTTCACGTTAAAAAATACGGTGTACAAGTATTTATGTTACTAAAGTACATAATATATAAATATTAAAAGGCATTTACGAAAATTCTGTCGTTGAACTGTTACCGGTATATATCGGTAAACAGCTGTTCATCAGGTTACAGCTACCGGGATAGATATTTTAAGAACGCAAGTGGTAAACAGGGTAGATTTATAACCTATGAAAAGCAGTTGAAAGATGAAACAGATTTGAAATTTGACGTAGTTAAACGTTATCTTGTCTCGTCTTCTGTATTATCATAATTAACTTCTGAAACCTACTTCCGATTCCAACTTCACTTGGTATCTCTACCTTTTTTTGAGGTTATATTCTTCATTTACCGACCGAATTACTCGATCCACAAATCATGGATCCGGTAGATGGATCTGGTAGATATGGTACAGTTTTCAAACACGGTAACTCTTAACCACTTGTCACTTGTGTTTTCGAACGCAGTCGGTAGCTGCGGTATCTGCAGGTAGAATTTTCGTAAATGCTTAAAGAAATATAATAATTATAAATATGTGAATCTAAGAACTTTCGAAAATAATTAATTAGTTGTATTGTTGTCGTCGACTGTGTGATTAATATTTGATATTTTTTGTTATAGTCGTATGGATATTATTATTATATTTAGAATAATTACTCGTGAAAGGTCATGTTTTTCCCTTTCAGTAGCTATCTGTGTTTTGATTTCCGCTCAGAACGATTACTGCAGCCTAACACACAGCACGCTGGCATATTTATTATAAATATATTACTAAATGTGTCCAAAAAAAGGTATTTAAACACAAAAGTTTAAGAACAAATTTCAAATAGTACACATCAACGAAAGTGAAAGTAAACAAGATTTTAGTCTTACGCTCCCTCTATATAATATATTCTTAACTCTATGATATCAAGGGTGGGATTCTGTAACTCGTTCGTTATCGCTATAGAAACGTAATTTTTATAAGATGACAAGTACATTTATGTTATACTTTCAAATAAAATAAGATCTTCCATGTAACCACAGTGATAACGGTACCGTTTGATAACGGACGAGTTACAGAATCCCAGAAGGTCAACAAGTCACTATAAAAATGTCTAGAAATCCAGTTTTGTGAATACACAAATTTTTATTGTTATACTCCAAAAAAATTACAGAAAATTATAATATGATTACATAATGAAATCTTCAAAATTTGTTCTACGTTTATTTATTGGAACTGTCTTGACTCGATAATCTGAATTTGGCCGTCTGTTTGATAGTATTATATATGTATCCTTTACCTTAAAGAACTTCCAAAAATTCCCTCTGCTCTAACCTATACAATTTACAATGTTCTATTGCTATGACATCCGCTCCTCTTATTCCTCCAGACAGCTCTTTAAACAATTCGATTTCTCCAAAATACTCTCCATCGTCCAAATGGAATGGTTCTACACCATCAACATACAGAGCAACTGTACCGCTGCATAAGAAATACATACAAGTTGCTATGTCGCCTTGGTGAATGATGTATTTTCCTGGTGGAACGTATTCGTAATGCAAATGAGAGGTTAGCTGCGCTGCAATGACATCTGGTAAATTTTTAAAAAGTAAGCATTCAGTAATTATTTCCATTGCTGTTTCTCTAAACATCTCATACTTCATGCTGTCTGGAAAGAGATCCAGTATTTTTCTTTCGTTGAAATAAGCCGATTTAGTAAAACCTTCCATATGTTCCATTACATCGTTTTCTATGCTAAGATCAGTGTTACTATTTTTCAGATAACGCTGCCACTCTTTTCGCCATTCGTAGTATTCAAGGTAAGGCTCGTAAGTCATTTGTAAAACGTTAAATGTTATAACAATCATAAACATTTTCAAAAAAATGCCAATAATGGTTATTTCAGTAAATAGTATTTGTTCGTCTGTGTTTACCTTCAGAAATGCGAGAGTGCATGTAAACATGGATTTTATGGTATCCACAAGAGCATTCATAAATATGTAAGTGATGGAAGGAAATTTAGGCTGGTCCTTGTAAGCGTCTAGAAGTTGTTGGATGTATGTCTTCCTTGTAGGCAAGCCATATAAAAGACTGAACGTAAACGGCATCACCAATGCCATATATGCGCAAGCCATTATAATTGATAAATATATTATTATGAATCTCAGTATTTAGCAGATAGTAGTTTTATTGTTTCGGGTGAATAATAGAACATCTATGATTTGGAAAACAGTTATGAGGCGTACAAAAGACAACAACTGTAGAAAAATCCAGGTCATATCCCACCAAAAGAAAGACGTTTTATCCGATTGTAAAATAAGAGAGTCTAGCACAAAAGCATTTAATGAATTCATTATTTGGAAGATGTCACTCCAAAAGAATAAACTCAAGTAGTTCTTTGCAATTTTACCTTAAACAAAAATTTTGCATTCAGTATTTCTGCACACGATATGTTACCAACCTTCTAATAAATACTTTGAATTTTAATTTCAAAAATTGTTTTATTGTTTGTAATTATTTTGTCATAAAAAACCTAATTGCAGTAATTTTTCATGAGTAATATACCATTAGATCTACTGAAAAAATACCTCCAATCTCAAAGAAATTGCAACAATAGTTATTTGTTTAACTAGACACTAGACACTAAAATACCAGATTGACAGTAGAGTCGATGCATGCTATCCAAGCTGTAAATCTGTGTTTAGTGTTTAGTGCCATTTTGAACACGATTTCAGTAAAGGTTGGTATGCGTTTATATAGCGGTCAGGGCCGGATTATCCATAAGGCAATATAGGCAGTTGCCTAGGGGCGCCGACGGCTTGGGGGGCGCCGTCTACGAACAATAACACAACAAATTTTCATTATCGAAAATTCAGAACAATATATGTATATAGAAAACAGTCATTTTCTGTCTGGTACATTTGAATCGAATATGTGATTTGGCTGTTGTTTCAGGAAGGTGTTGAAATCAGAGCCGATATTTTGTTGTAATAGACAAATAGACTGATGCTGAAAACATTTTGTTATTTTACAACTATGCCTTAAAAACTTATTGGTTTTCGGTAAAATAGACCATATTACTTTCTCATTACGCATGCTCAGAATGCACCAATCATATGCTTAAGAGTATAACTGAAATGAAACCAATGTTTTCTTTTGGGAAAATATGTATTTGTAAAGTAAAATATTATATTATGTAGACGTAAATGAACGATAATTTTTTTCATGCAAATTGTATTTTATGTTTTGCTTTCGGAATCTATTGTTATAATATATAAATAATCCATGTTAATATTAAAATAAATATTTAAATTTGAAAATTTTAAGCGCCTATTTACTCTTCTGTCACTCACGGATAACCTCAAAATTATGTTTTGTTGTTCTTATTCTTTTGTGAAATGCGAAGTATTTTTTCTAATAATGTTTGGTTACAATTCTTGCCTCTCGGATTGTGATTTGAATTATAAATAGTTTCGCCAGTAAGAAATCCAGAAAACGTATATAAAAATGTTGCTGTAATATAGTTGCCTATGGGCGACAAAAGTCATAAACCGGCCCTGATAGCGGTTGCTATGTAATAGGCAGTAAAAGTGACAATTTACAGACTGTTAGCTGTAAAAAAAAATCGCACTTATAATAATAATAATAATAATAATAATATCATCACGGCATATTACCCATTACTGGGTGTGCCAGTATTGTGCAACCAAGCAATATGAGCCCGCTGACCTCGACGCGGAAAGCACGCGCTGGTATAAATACTCAACCAATTCGCGATGCAAGTTTAGACGTCAGCGCCGCTCGTGAACTTGCTTGGAGGTATTGACATCTGTCAATCTCTTGTTTACTTTGTAATATTTTTGCGTAATTTCTCTTATATTTGTGTTTTTGTTATTAATTTAAGTGTTTTGCGATAAAAATATACAATACTTTTGTATATAAGCATCGTTTTCATCTATCTAGTATTGATATTGGAACTTTTATAGTAGGTAATACTTACAAGGTTATGTAATAATTTCATTGTTATATTTTTATATCATTTCAGTTTCATTGAATATTCAGTAACATCGTAGTTGTTATTATATTATTATCATAAACCTATGTTTATATAAAAATTAAAAAATAAAGCGAAATTACACAAAAATATGACAAAGTAAACACGAGATTGACAGATCTCAACACCCACCAAAGAAGTTTACTATTTAGTCACTAGCGGCGCTGACGTCTAAACTGGCATCGCGAATAACATTTGAGATTTTGCCGCGAACGCGTTAAGTACGAACAGAATAAAAGTGCAGTGGCAGTGGCGGCGGCGTCAGGCGTATTAATAAATGAATTATGGAAAAGGTATAATACGTACATAATAAATGACATTAAAGATATGTTTATGTATTTCATTTGTCTTTAACTAAATCCACTTCATACATGAACCGCTAAAATTTGTATAGAAAACTTCTGTCCCCGAATGTACTCTTAATGATAGACCACACCTCCTAAGTCGAGGCCAGGGGCACATATTGCTTGGTCGCACTATATCTACAACACATGTAGACATCGGTAATGATGACGATATATTTTACCGTGTGGGCGCTTACCAGGCGTCACCTCACGGGCGTTCATAGCTGGTGTGGAGAGTGCACCACAGGGATCACTTTTGTGCGATTAAAAGTCTGCATTGGCCGGGATTGAACTCGGGTCACCAGATTGGCAACCAGACACTACCCAAGGAGCACAAATTAGTTTGTTATTAGTTCTATTAACTTTAAAAAAACTTTTCTTAAAACTTTTTAACTTGTATTATACCTTTTATGCAACGATAATTTACTGATTCTAACGTTTATACGACGTTAATGTCAGGCGGGTGGGAAATCTATTCAACTAATTTATTAAATTTTTATAACAAATTGATTTTTGTATTTTTTATAATATATATATATATATATATATATATATATATATATATATATATATATATATTGATATCTGTTAAGGAGTCACTTCCGTGACGTTGATAGGGCGTCCTGACTTCCATATTAATTAATGGATATATATTATTAAAAATTATATATATAGGCTTAGGGGAACTTCTAAATTAAGGTTTTCAAAAGAGGGGTAAGAAAATATTATATTAAAAATTTATATACAATTGCACATACTTAAAATACGAAGTTACTTCCATCACTGTAATTGTATACAAGATATTGATGCGTAGGGCTGACTTCCGCAACGTTGTCAAATATCATGTCGGCTAAACTAGCAAGCACATATCAGCAAAACAACAAATAATGTATATGATGAATAAAGGTCTCACTCTGTGTGAATGAAGTGCCACAATGTCGAATTTTGGACTATTATCTTTGTTTAAAAAATCATAATTTTGTTGTCATGTCTGCAAGTCTGCGAAACCGGTCCAAACCATGCATGTCCAATTCCGAATTTTCTACAAAAAATTATGATTTGTGCTCTATTTAAGTGCCCTATTTTTCTATTATTTTATTTAAAAAATATTAAAAAATACTAGATTGTTTGCAAGTCAGCAGATCCGCTCCAAACCACTCAACTTCAATTCTAAGTAATCTGGGATAATGTACACAAGGGCTTATTAAATTAGGCAAGAAGTTAACCGTAAAATTGTATTTATTGTATATATTAACAACAGATGACACAGTTATTCCAACTTTTAAATTTACAAATTTAAGGTGTTATGTGTACTAGTCAGTAATTAAATTAATTACTTTACAAAAAAAAACCTAGTCCGAAGATGATGCAGAATTTGTGCAATACAGAGCGTATCAGAAAATAAAATATCAAAGACGAAAAACGTTTCATGCAATGAAAAATATTTCAAATTTTTCTTATTTCCAGCAAAACACATGTTATACAATTTTCGGCTTCACATATTTTTATTTTTTTTTATTTATTTTATTTTACAATTAAGGAGAGCCAACAGCCAATACCAATATAGGCTCCCACGCATTAAACATTAAATATTACAATTAATTTCAAATAGAACTAACAGTGCTAAATAAGTATATCTTAAAGATTATTACAAATTGATATAATTTGTGCTTTAAATTTTTCTTGTGAAGTACAAAAAAGATCAATTTCATGAAAATGATTATTAAAAGATAACATAATTCTATGTATGGGTGTGTTCATACAATAATTCGCATTATAATGTGATAAGTGAAACAAATTTTTTGACCTAGTGAATTTCGATGGTACATGAAATTTAATGTGTTGTAATAAATCACTAACATCAAGTTTATTATTTAGTATTTTAAACAAAAATGTTTGATCAGAGACCATTCTGCGTGTCTTCAAAGATAGCATATTGAGTATGTTAAGCCGGTCTTCATAAGATTCATATTGAATATTCAGTCTGTAGCATATTACTCTAGTATAATACCTTTGAATTTTTTCAATTGCATTTATGTTAGACATGTAACATGGATTCCATATTATTGATCCAAATTCTAGGTATGGTCTAACAATTGAATAATATAATAATTTATATGACAGTGCATTACGAAAGCTCTTAGAGATTCTAAATATAAATCCAATTAATTTATAACTTTTTTTTCTAAAGTACTCAATATGGTCATTGAAAGTTAGCTTCGGGTCGTATAATATACCTAAGTCACGAATAACGGAATTATTTGTTAGAATATTTCCAGAAATTTTATAATTGTAACTTATTTTAGAGTGATTTCTAGTAAAGTTTACTATACTACACTTACTTATATTCAGTGATAGGTCATTAAGTGAGCAATAATGGATTAGATTGTCAAGGTCAGATTGGAGTTTTTGGCAGTCATCTACACTACATACTGGTTTAAAAAATTTCAAGTCATCAGCAAATAATAGAAAGGAACTATTTTTAAAACAAGTTGAGATGGTATTTATAAACAAATTAAATAGTATAGGGCCTAGATGACTGCCTTGTGGAACACCTGATGTTACAAGTATTTCTCTTGACCTAAAACCATTAGTTACAACAATCTGAGATCTGTTTTTAACATATGAATCAAGCCAGCGAAGTAAAGATCCATGAATCCCTAGCTCCGATAATTTCGTAATTAGTAGTTCATGATTGACTTTATCAAAGGCTTTATTAAAGTCTGTGTATATAACATCTACTTGTCTGCGATGATTCATATTATTCATGAGGAAATGAGTAAATGGTATTAAATTAGTTAGTACTGATTTACCGGTACAAAAACCATGTTGTTCTGGAATAATTATTTTTTCCGCAAACGATTTTAGATCTTCCGCTATTATAGCTTCAAATATTTTAGCAAATACTGATAGTTTAGTGATGGGTCTATAATTTTTTATGTCGTTAATATCGCCAGACTTATGAATGGGGGTTATGTTAGAACATTTCCAAATATTGGGGAAAATACCTGTAGTCAAAGATTTGTTGAAAATGATAAATAAAGGCTTTGATAAATAATGAGCACAAGTTTTTACAAATTTTGGATGGATATTGTCAGGGCCCATGCCTTTAGTTGTGTCTAATTTAACAAGATAATCAAGTATTTTTTGTTCTGAAATATGGATTGTACCAATTGCATTTATTAAATTTAAGTTTAGGACTGGATTTTGAGTATTATTTGAGGTTATGAATACTGATTCAAAATAGTCAGCAAATAAATTGCAAATATCAGGACCAGTATGAGCTTCATGGTTGTTGTACTGCATAGTATTGGGAATGGTATTATTCTTTTTTAATGACTTAGAATATTTCCAAAATGACTTAATGTTAGTTTTAAGATTCTGTTCTATATTGCTAACATAATGTTTATAATCAGACTCCATCATTGTTTTCGATCTAGTTCTCAGTATTTTATATGAATTTAAATCAGAAATATTACCATTTGTTTTCCATTTTTTATGAAATTTATTTTTTTCTTTAATAATTTTAATTAACGGTTTAGAAAACCATGGAGGAAATCTTTTATTATTAATCTCTTTCAAAGGAACAAAGTTACGAAATAAAGATTCTAATACATTATAAAAAACTTCAACATCTTTGTTAACGTTATCGTTATATAGTAACTGTTCCCAATTTGTATAAAATAATTTTACAATAATTTCTTCGTAGTTACATGAATTAAAATCCAGTATACTAAAGGTTTTATTCAGTAAAGTTGTATTGTTACGTAATTCAAGGAATATTTCGAGAGGAGGGTGGTATTTATCTATAGGGGAAACAAGTGGGTCACATATATCTACAGATAGATTTATAGTACTGAGAACTAAGTCTAAAACTCTTTGATTTACATTTTTTATGTTATTGTATTGCTGCAGATTATTTAAATTATAACTGTCTACAAAATTTAAATTACGATTAGACCTCCTTAAAATAATTGGATCATAAGAGTTTTTATTGTTGAGGTTCCATTGAATAAGGGGCAAATTATAGTCACCTGCTATCACAAATAAGTCATTGGGATGGTCTGATATAATTTCAGTCAGTTTGTCGAAGTGGGCTTGGTACAAGTTGTCGTCAGCACTGGGTGGGATGTATACACAACACATATGAAGTTTCACATGATTTAGAATTATTGTTACCCAGATGTCTTCTGCGTCACTACACCACGAATTTTGCATTTTAGATTGGTACAAATTTGAAACCGCTATCACAACACCACCACCTTCACTTCTATAATTAGGGTCACGATCTCGTCTGTATAATATAAATTTATTAGGATCACATACTTCCGAATTATTTATTGAATTATTTAACCATGTTTCGGTAAAAAGAATTACATCATAATGACATGCTGATATTTCACTATAAATTTTTAAAATATTGGTTTTAATTCCACGTGTGTTTTGGTAATAAATATTCATAATTTAAGATAGGTTAGTAATAAACTTATTTCATTTTTTTAAGATCGGATTCAGAGTTAATGAGAATTATGGGTGATTGCTCGTCCTTCCTGGCAAATATTTTAGAATTTTTAACCCAAATAAATTTGAATTTTTTTTCTCGTGCAACATCTTTGGCATTTTTTAACAATAGTTTGTATTCCGGGCTAAGATGATCATTTATATAAATATTAGTTGCATTACCTTCAGAAAAACCTATATCAGTTGAAGCAATTTTTTTATTACGAGCACAGGCTACGAAATTATCTCTTTTAATTCTTGATACAAAACGAACAATAATGGATTTTGGTCTGTTTTTATTGGGTTGAAAGGGTGATACTCGATGGTAAACATCTAAGTCTGTATTAATTACAGGACATCCTATTGTATTTCCTATGTTCTCTATAATTTTTCCAAGATTTTCATTATGTTTTTCCGGCACACCGACTATCTCAATATTATTTATTCTAGACCTCTGTTCTAGAATACGCACTTGTGTTTTTAACATGTCACATTCTCTTTGCAGAGGTTCTATTAATTTTATCTTAGCAGAATATAGATTTATTTTTGCTTCAAAATCATCAATCTTGTTACCAAAAAATACAATCGATGTTTGTAACTCAGATAATTTATCCATCACATCCTTCAAAGTTGGCTCATTATTTTGTACTGCTTTTGTTCCATTCGAACAGCTATCACAAATCCAATTTTTGGCATTATTTGTCATAAATATTATCTCCTCGGCAGTACTTTGAAGACAGGTGAAATGAAAAAGATTTTTACAGGCGCCAGCGCATTTAACCCCAGATCTTCCACTGACACCACTATCACAAATGCTGCACTGGTTGACCATTGTGTATATTTAAAGTTGCTAGTTGATGTTTAAGCAATATTAATTAGACAACGATGTATGGCCTTGTAAACAAGTCAATACTAATAAGTAGGATTGCTTCAAAAAAAATATTTTATATCGACTTATTTTAGTGATTTTAGAGATATATAGTGCATAATGTTAATTCTCACTATCACGAAGAGTAGAGCACAACACTTAGAAATTTCACTTCACAGTTTTTAGAATTTTTAAACGTAAATATACTTCACAATATTAGATAAACTCACAGAGCAGAATACACACGTCATACACATGACAGCTTAAACTCTCTTCTAATATTTAAATGTGATAAAGTCTACTGTAAAAAATAATAACTGAAATTCATTTATAGCTACGAGTAGTAATTGAAATGATGATATTCTAAAGAATGATGCTTAAAATTTAGTAAATTTGTGAAGATTTGTGAAATTATTATTCATTTATATAAAAAAAATTCTGTTGTGGCCAGCACAATATCTCTCGCCATTTCCATTTTATGTTATACAGGGTGTAAATTTTAAAACGGGTCATAGAGCTATAACATAGAAAATAGTATATTATGTAGCAAGTGTGTGAAGCTGAAATATTTACATGAGGGTGGAGTGCAAACCACCCTAATGTAAAATAGGCTTCACACACGCGTTGCATACTATACTTTTTCTACGACCTTGCAATAAAATATATTTTTTTCTTCACATTGTCATTCTTTTAACGTAAAGTCTCTGTATTATCGACTTGTGTAACCATGGTTACCAATGCTATGGGGGTTTAACAGCTTTGTTTTATTAAAATACAATTCAGTTGTAATATTTAAAATAATGAACTGTGCTTGAAATGTTACTTCACGCACAATGTACAAAAAATCAAACTTCACACATAAAAATTGATACGTGAAGTACGCACTTCACGTATGGGAGTAGAAAAACAGGTTTTTAGATGCCAAAAGTTTTGATATCTATTAATTTATTGAAAAAATAATTAGTGCATATTTATGAAGAAAAAAATTTCGAATTTTTTGAAACCAAACATATTACATTTCTATTTTATATAAAGCCAGAAAATAAATTTAAAAATTTGCACAATTAAGAAAAAATATCTATAGCCGTGAAACTGACAGAAACAAAACAAAACAAATTGTTGACTTGAGACGTTCATTAATAAACGTTTCATACACATTATTTGTTAAATTATATAATTTTATTAAGAAAAAATCATGGATAATTTGACTCATGAAGAACAATTACAAATTATTAAATGGTTTTAATGTTCTCTTGTAATTCGCATTTTTCTCGTTTCTTATAACCTATTACTTATTACATGTAGATCATCTTTAATTTGTAAATACCTGTTACAATAAATAATAATTGTTTCTCAAATAAATATCATAGTGTTTATTTTATTTTGTGTTATTTTGTATTAGTTCATAAATTAATGACTTCAATCTTTAATTGTCCTGCATCATGTTAATAAAAAATGACAATGTTTTGTTACTGTCAGTTTCATGGCTAATGATATTTTTTCTTAATTGTACAAATTTTTAAATTTATTTTCTGGCTTTATATGAAACAGAAATATATGGTGTTTGGTATAAAAAAAATTATAAATTTTTTCTTTATAAAAGGCACCAATTATTTTTTCAATAAATTAATATAGAAACTTTTGGCATTTAAAAAACTGTTTTTCTATGTCATAGCCCATGTTTTAAAATTTTCAGCCTGTATAAGTATTGTATTGCACTTCGCTATTGAACCGTCGTTTTATAACAAAAAAATTACAGAACTTTACCCAAATATTGTTTTTATTGTATTTAACATGTCTTCTACACACATATAATTCTAATTATATCTATTTTTCATTGTCTGAGGAAGTTCCTAAATATCAGAGATTCTTCCAATTCATTAACTAGATTGGCGGTATTTCTGATGGATATATACATTTTACTTACAATTTTAAATATTTAATTAATAAAACAATAAGAAAGATTAAATGTACTTCCCAGAAAAAGCTTTCAGAATGTCACTAATACTGTTGATTTTTGACACTGACATATGTCATTTACAAACTATGTTATAAACATAAACAATTCACTCTCGTCTCGTCATATTTTTTCTTACTTTCTCTCGATCTCGACTTGAGAGTCTCGAATTTCTCAAATTTATAATTAGAAATAGTAAATAAATTAACATTACAAGTGGCATGAATTTAATAAACGGGTACCTACCATTGATTAAAACAATATTATACTAAGTCTGGTGTTTGAATGGTAAGTAAAAAATAGGTACTCTATAATACCATGGCTTTATTACCCGTTCCTGGGTGTAGCAATCTGCTTTGTACGCTAATATTGGTAATTATGATTATATATTCGTATAATGGGGGTACTTAGGGCTAGTGTGAAGAGTATACCATAGATGTCTGTGCATTTCCTTTTTACTAAAACGCAATAAATCTAAAATTAATAAATAAATATGAATGTAAAGGAAGAAGCAAATAAAATATTTATTTATACCGACAACTATTTTGTTATTAGTTGTAAAATTAAGCAACTTTGTTAAAAAATTTCAGCAATCGCTAATACTGACATATGACAAAAAAATAAATTGTCACCTGAAATTTTATTGCTTACTGGTTGCAGAATGTTAAAAACTTGCTAAAAATTAATAAATCATCTTAACAGAATTACCAGGATTGAAATTTGGAAACTTCTTCAAAATTATCACAAATAAATTTTAATATAAAAGAAGATATTTAATTGTTATTTGTTATTAATACTTATTGGCTAAAATTTTTAAATATGTGCTAAAAATAATCATTAACTCACAGAAATACTCCGTATATGCTATAGATAACAGCGGTAATTATTTTTACATTTTATTGTGAATTTTTCACTTATTAATTTGCGATACTTTTTTAATTGTATATTGTTAATAAAAATTTATTATATTAATAAAGAGTTTCCACTACTACAATAGCATACTGCAATACACTGTTGCCAAGTTTTGGAAGTGACCAAGTACCGTCAAATGCTATATACACGTCGGAAGTAACATCGCATTGTGCATACCCGACACTAATAGCGAGTACAGCGACAGCGGTAAACGCTTGAACTAAAGTGACAATTTTGAGGGTACGGGGGGGTACTATTTGACTTCCAACAAAATTTTCGTATTTAGACTTGTTTTGCCTTGTAGTGCTAGAAAAAATAAAATTACATAGGGAAACGTTGTCACTTCCATTTTCGGAAGTCACAACGTTATATATGAAGTGACAGCGTTGAGCAAATTCCCGTATATGAAGTGACCACGTACCATGTATACATATATATATATATATATATATATATATATATAGCTTCATGAATCAGGAATTTCGAGGCCATGAACGCATGAAAATCAACATTTTCGTGGCCATGATTCGCACTTTGCGGCCTGGTTCGAAAATCGCTTTTTTAAAATCTAATTTCAAAAGACTCATACAGTTTCAAAGCCTTATCATTAAATATTCACATTATATGTGTACGCGTCCTGAAAATTCGCTACAGTTATCAACACAATATTTATATGTCTGGAAAATATTCAAGAAAAACAAAGCTTATTATTTTCGGTAATTATGAACCCAACATTATGGCCGACTGGCCCGAAACGTCGTATATAATGGCGCCAGGATAGAGGAACTAAATATCATAGATAAATACTTAAATTTTCAATAGAGGACGTTAGCATGTCTGTATATCAAAAACAAGCTGTTAGTACAAAGTAATGTTGCGGTCCGTCTGTGTGTAGTTTTTCGCTGCAGATGGTTGCGTGCGGTGCCGTAGTACATTTGGTCTAATTTCACGCAGAACGCAAATATGGCTCAGATGAATGTTGAAGAGTTGGGCATTGACCTTTTTATAATAATAATAATAATAATAACAAGTTTATTTGCCCAACAGTTTTACACCAATTATAGGACGAAACAAGAAACAATGAAATAATATATAATAGTACAAAGAAATAGAATATTGAAACATAAAAATCAAGCACAATAGGTATATTAAACTAAGTATTAAAAAATAAAATTATAATGATTGTAATGTTTTCAAAATTGTATTTATTTTATTTGGCGGTGTCGTGAAAATATCAAATTCATTTGCATAAATATTTGCATTTTTACACATCACGTACACTGGAGATTTGGTGAAGATATTTATTCGCGCTTTAGGACAATAAAAAGAGTTAACTTGGCGAGATGCTTGACGAGGTATCTGAATATTTATATTTTGCAATAAAAAGGCGTTATCTATATTGTATTGAATTAATTTAGATAGGAATATAATTGATTGAATGTCTCTGCGATAACTAATGGATTGGAAGTTAAATCTTTATAACAAATTATTATAATCAATACCTCTTTCTGGATAAACCCCATCACATTTTTACGATAAATTTTTTAAGAACCTTTTTTGAACTTTTTCAATTTCATTGATATAGTGCTTATAAATTGGATACCAAATTAATGATCCATATTCTAGTTTAGTTCGAAAAATGGAATTGAATAAAGTGACGAGGGTATCTGTATTATTAAACATTTTGCAGTTTCTAAAAATGAAACCTAGAAGTTTATACGCTGCACTGATCATTAGTTTTATATGCAAATGAAATTTAAGCTCGGAATCAAAAATAATTCCTAAGTCTTTAATGACAAGTGATCTTTCTAATAAAATATTATTAATGTCGTAGTTATATGTTATGGGATTTTTACTTCGTTGTACGAAGTAAAGGAAGTATTGTAATCGCGAAAAATTTCGGTTTCCAGATTTCAACGGAAATATCCATTTTGACCATCCCTGAATCCATTTTGACTAATTTCGTCGTGACGTCTGTACGTACGTACGTCCGTACGTACGTATGTACGTATCTCGCATAACTGAAAAACGGGAAGCCGTGGAATGTTAAAATTTTGTATTTAGGACTGCTATTACATCTAGTTGTGCACCTCCCTTTTTGGTCATTATATAACTTTCGGAAGTGGTACTTTACTTGAAGCCTATAATAGATTTTAATGAAAAACTATATTAAAATATAGTCCAAAACTTTTCAAATTTGGTATATAAGACTCTTATATCAATGGGAACAACATAATAGATTTTAGTTAAAATGGTCTACCCGGAAGTGGTACTTTACTTGAAGCCTATAATAGATTTTAATGAAAAACTATTTTAAAATATAATCCAAAACTTCTCAAATTTGGTATTTAATACTTTTATATTAATGTCTTTTAAGCGGAAGTGATACTTTACTTGAAGCTGTTATCAGTTTTTCTCGAAAAAAAATGGTGTTTTTTTGAATTTAACAATAAATGCTTCAAATAAAAGTTTTAGAAAATTGAATTCTGCGTCGAAAATATCAAGTATGATTAAATTAGCTCTTTGTATTAGCGAGATATGTAAATTTAAAAATTATGTACTTTTTGGTTTCTGTAATTAAGTTTGCTATGAATTAGGACAAAAAATAACAAAAAAATAAAGTATTTAATGTCAATGTCAAATTATGTACAATACGTGCAATATTATGATTGGGTCTGTTATAATACATATTTTAATTATTAACAAAATATGTATAGTGTAACAGGCGTACAAGGAAGTCATGTGGTGTCCACATCAGATATATTGTTCTATAAAATGATGCTACTTTACATTTATTGATATTGAGTTTTAGATTATTGTTTAAGCACCATTCCACAATTTTGTTTAATTGTAACTGAAGCAAGTTACAATCATTTAAATTATTAATGCAAGAGTATATTTTTAAATCATCTGCAAAAAATAAATGTTTATCCTTCAGTAAGAGACTCAATAAATAATATAAATAGAGAAGGGCCGAGTACGGACCCTTGAGGTAGAGAAAATAAAAAAAGAACTCATCAAATGGTTGTATACGAAAGTAGTTAAAATATTTATGTGTTAGTGTTCTCGTAAGTCTGCAAAAGTCGTTGCAAATATACCTCCCGCTATCCTTGGGAAGGGTGGGTTGAGATTTTGGTAAATGACCACGTTATACTATCATTCAGCATATTCTGAAACCTTGTATTTGGACCCTATTCTAATATGGAAACAAACCTTTAGATTTTGGTGTAAATCGGATAACCGGAATTGAAGCTCATAATGGTATTTCATTAAAAAATACCATGAAATGTCATTTTTTCGCATTTTATGTCATTATAAAAATTAAAGATTATTGAATTTTCTACAGGTATACATTAATATTTTTTATATATTTTACAAATAAAATAAACACAATTCCTTTGTTACACAGTTCATATTTCAAATGTATGTAAATGACAGGTAAATGCTACTGCAAAAAACTAATCGTTTCAAATTGTAATGGTGACATTTTAAAAAGAAAATAGTAAATAAAGCAATAGTTTTATATGCAAAGGAACAAACTTAATATAGTATACAGCATCAGTAAAAATGTAGGTATGTATTTAAATTAATAAAAACTAAATAGCGAGAGGTATTGTGTTGGCCACATCAGATTATTTTAATCTACTGTCTAGAAGTGGATGAACCCAGTATTGTTGTCATCTTTTCTAAGCGATGTAATTTTTGTATGTCACGTATACAAAAATGGCTCGTTTCATATTTCAAATGAGTCCCTAGTAAATGTAATGTATTCCTTTTCCTGTGTTCTGCGGTACCTAGTGTTACCGCAAGTTGAACGGAAGTGTGTGCATGCAACTTCTGTGATGCCGGTGCGTCGCCGCAGCGAGCCTGCACGTTAAAAACCTGACGTGTGCACCGGACCTATGACCAAATGTACTACAGCTGCGGCACAGTGCGACTGCCGTGCGGTGCCATGGGGAGCTGCGGCGAAAAACGACACGTAGACGACCGTACCACGACGTACGTTACCGCAACGTTGTCAGGGCTCCGTGTGCACTGCTGCATTTACTTACTATATAGTAGTGGTGGGAACCGGTTCCGGTTCGGTTCGGTTCCGGTTCCAAAATTACCCGGGTACCCGGTTATTTGAATGTGTAACAACCCGGTTATTTGAATGTGTAACTACTCGGTTCTCGATTCCGATTCCAGAACTACCCGGTTCTCGGTTCTGGAACCGAAATTACCGGTTCTGGAACCGAAACTACCCGGTTCTCGGTTCTGGAACCGAAATTCATTGGTTCTCGGATCTGAAATCGAATCTCATCGGTTCTCAATCCTGGAACCGAAACTCATCGGTTCTCGGTTCTGGAATCGAATCTCATCGGTTCTCGGTCCTGGAACCGAAACTCATCGATTCTCGGTTCTGGAATCGAATCTCATCGGTTCTCGGTCCTGGAACCGAAATTCATCGGTTCTTGGTATCTTGATTACGGAATCCGAACAGATTGAGTCTTGAATATAAGTCGGAATATATGTAAAGTGCGTACTAAGTGCATTCTTGCATATTTAAAAAAAAAATTGAATAATACATGTGCAAAATAAAACACGTGTGCATATAATATGAAAAATTTTGACAATTATGAATTATAAATTATTACTTTAAAGAAAAACATTTATTAAAAATTTTATGTTCTGCTATGTGTAATTTGTATTTTGTATTTATATACATTATCAGGTATTTCCACTTTTACCACGGAATTTTCCTATTTCTCTACCCGACTCTTTGGTGTGAATTTGCAGTAAAGAAAAAGATACATATAAACAAAACGTATAATTGTCTATTGTACAAAAATGACGGATTTAAAAATTTTACATAAACAAACAAAATATTAAATGGCTATATTGATTGTATTTAATCGAACTGAAGTTAAGAAATTAAGAAATATTCCTTTATATTACAAAAGTGAGAGATCAAAATGTAAAGATTAAAGCAGATGCAGAATGTATAAGTAGCTCATTGAAATTCTAGGAAATATTTATTGCTTTGTCACGTACACGTTATTATATGCAATTAAGTTACATAAAAAAATTAATATCGTTCAATAATATTTCTCAAATAAAACAGAAAATCTGTTTATTTCTCAAAAATAGCGAGGCTAATTAAAAATTATAATTGAATAATATCATTGGTTCCATAACCCGAATCTGAAGTTCTATTCCAGAGAACCGGTTCCTCTACCCGGAACTGGAACCGAAGATCGGTTCTATTACTCGGAACCGGAACCGTAGATCGGTTCCATTACCCGGAACCAGAATCGATGACCGGTTCCATTACTCGGAACCGAAGATCGGTTCCACTACCCGGGTACCCGGATAGTTTTGGAACCGGGTACCCAAAATTTTCCGGTTCTTGACTGCATTAATAGTAACACAGACCTGAACTCCGTCGCCGCAGTGTGCACGCAAGTTAAAAACCTGATGTATGCACCGGGCCTAGTATGCATACAACGTCTACAACGCCGTTACGTTGCGGCAGCGTGCACGCACGTTAAAAAACCTGACGTGTGCACCGGGCCTTAAAAATGATAGGCATTTTCATGTTGTGGTTTATAATGATACAGAATATGACGTTAACTTATGCTGTAACCATAGAGTTCCCCAAATTCTAAGTTCTACGTCATACGTCCTATTCCCAACTAATAGGAAGCGAGTATTTTAACACGTCTACGCCTTGCAATCAAAGCAAGCATTATTTGTTTCAGCTGATATATTTGACATTTTGTGGAGTTTGTGTTACGAAGTTTTTATTTCTGTTTTGAAGGTGCTTTCCTTTTACATGCGGGTGTAGCACTTTGCAGCACTTATCTCCCCCATAGTTGTTCCTTTAATAGGGTAGACTACCCTTACCTGCCCCCGCAAAGCACCAAAAAAATTGTACAAAAAAATTAAAAATAAAATAGCACTTTTAAGCTACTCGATCAAAGTAGTTTCCATTGAGACACTAGTGCGGGAAGTAAAACAATAGCGCGGGAATATGGACTTTCGGATTGTGAGTTGGCTGCGGGAAACATTAGTTTCTAGGTAGTGAGTACGAAAAGTACTTTTCACACACTAGTACTTAAAAAGTGACACTTTACACATTGTAATGAGTGCGTAAAGTATGTACTTGTAGGAAAAATCCATTGCCGAGTTCATTTTTGACAGATGAAAGTAAGGTTATGTTTGTGATTTTAAAGATTTTACGTATGATTATGAATCAATCAATGGAGAAATACATCATAAGTTAACAGAATAAGTTTACATCCATTATAAACAAGCGAACAAGCCTTAAGTAACCGGAATGCTGAATAAAATGTGGTTAAGTGGCTACTATATAACCGCAGGTAACCGCTCTGAATAAAAAACGCCTTTAATTTTTCCCATAAGTTTCGACATATATTATTTTGAAAGTTTACACAAGTTTAAAACAAAATTTATTAAATTACACTCATTTGTGAATATTAGCTAGTGAACTGGTGGCAATATAGGTAGGTACAGTAAAATTTTTGAAAGAAGTCCGATCAAGGCTATCTACGAATTGTATCTATGAATTAAGATTTTGTGCTGTCAAATTTAGTAGTGTCTTTTACTTAGTTTTTATGAGGGTACATAATATCTTGTACTGCATTTGACAGCATAAAATCTTAATTCATAGATGTAATTCGTAGATGGCCTTGATCGGACTTCTTTCATAAATTTTACTGTATATGATTTTATTTTTGCCGATAATGATATGGAATGAAGGTATAACTAGAAAAATAAGGTTGAAATTTGCTTTTGGCGCCAGTTCATAACTTGAATTTCGTAGCATTGGTTTCATATGGGAGTTTGACTTTACAGACAAAAAAAAGATATTTTGCAAAACAAATTAAGCAGCTCTTGTTGTGTGTAGAAAAGGTAAAATAAGAAAATTATTGTACATGAAGGGCCTGTATTTCCAACTTCATTTAAATATTTTTATTCCTAGAATGAATTTTATCATGGGGTTAAATATAAAAATCTGTTGTGGCCAGCACAAGACCTCTCGCCATTTCCATATTAGGTTATATAAGTATTGTATTGCACTTTGCTATCGAACCGTCGTTTTATAACAAAATATTACAGAACTTTACCCAAATATTGTTTTTTTATTGTATTTAATATGTCTTCTGCACAATATAATTCTAATTATATCTATTTTTCATTGTATGAGGAAGTTCCTAATTATCAGAGATTCTTCCAATACCTACATTAACCATATTGGCTAATTAATAAAATAAAAAGATTAATTGTATTTCCCAGGAAAAGCTATCAGAATGTCACTAAAACTGTTGATTTTTGACACTGACATGTCATTTACAAATTATGTTATAAACATTTAGAATTTGTCAACTGGTTTCCTTATTGTAGTTTCGCCTATTAGACTTATTTTATCCCGATATTCTATGTATTATAGCGTCTTTATCTCTAAATTTATAGAAGATATAATAAAAAAATTCAATGTATCAGATGTAGAATTTTGTTCTTCAAAATCAGAAATATAAAAAATTTTAAAAAAATAATATTTAGAAGATTTTTTTTTAAACTACTACATACTTCCGGTTGTTCATTTGTTACCAAAACCTTTTCCGCTCTTCCCATGAATGTCAGATTGAAGAATTCATAATTAAACAGGTCTTATGTCTTATAATTTTTGAGGAATCGTCCCTCCAACATCCAGCCATACACACACACACACAAATATCTTTGTAAAAATGTTAAAATCGGATTCTAGTAACCTTGAAACGTGCTTATTCATTAAAATCTGGATATGTGATTTTTAGCATGATTTCAATACCTCTCTTAGCGAGAGGTAAAAATGCTGTATTTCCAAACTTGTTTTTTGTTTATTCCTGGGGTAAATACGCTATCTCGAGAATAAATTTAAACCAGGGAATACCTGATTGAAACGTTCGATATGACAGCGAATAAATATTTATTCCGTGGTTAAATTTGACATTTATAATACATTTATAATTATCGGCAGTGATTTTGAAGATATATTGAACGGTAATGACAAAGAAATACTTAATTATATTCTGTAAATCTATATTATTGATCAGATAATTTAAATCTGAGAAAATCATATTTTTGACATCTGTCAAATAATTTCGTATTTTTATTTTGTTTATATATTTTATTACATGCAATTATAATGTTATTTTGTACTTTAATAGGCTTGATTACGTCGGAATGGTACTATTTTAATAATGTCATACCAGAAGCGTATTCATCGCGACTCAGGAAGGTTTACTTATTCTGCTACCACCAAGCTAGCATACCACTTGCTTGTTGTCTTCGGATAATCTTTATGAATGAAAAAACTTCATGGACATTCAGGAAGAAAAAACTAAAAAGAGAAGGAAAGAATAAGGGAACTTTTAGGGCAAAGAAAAATTCATTCCATTCGATCTCCATCTGTGATTATACTTTATGTTTATATTGTGTATTGTCTATTATACGAATATTGTATGGCTTGGACACGCAATTAATAAATCAATTTAAATAATTGGAATAATAAAAAAATAATCGTTTTCTCCTATTAAATTCAGCATTTATTAATTCACAATTCAAAAAAGTAGGTAACAATAGATGTGTACGTTACATTCCAAACCCAAATTATTGTCGGAAAAATTTGCTTAGAACTAGTTTGAACACCTGAAAATTCCCAAACTAGGAAAACAGCCTCAATGCTTCTGGGTTTGGGAATTTTCAGGTGTTCAAAAGAAGTTTTGCGTAAATTTTTAGGGTACCTTAGAGTTTAAGTCTAGCACGTATACATAAAAATACGATAATTTGAAAATTCGTTCAATATTCATCCAAACTTCATTTTCTCCTTCCTCCTGCATCGGTTTTTTCTTGTTTGCTACTTTATGTTTGAAATTAAATGTTAGTGAAATTAAAATTTCTTTCTTGATTTACTTTCAGTCTACATATTATTACACTCTTCAACTGCTATAAAATTTTATACGCTTCAAAGAATTCAAACTTGGCGCGTTCACTGCATCTCGAATTACACTTCAAAAATAAAATTTACTTTAATTTAAACATGTGTAATATTTGCATTATAATTTAGATAAGGTTAACACATGCGCGTAGGATATTAATAAATCGTATATTATAAAAATATGGCTTCGATTTATATAAAATTGTTAACTAATTCTATTAAATTAAATATTGCAAAATAGGTATTAGAGATTTTTACGGAATTATAAGCTGTAGATCCGTGAATATATTGCATTTTATTATTGATTTCATTTACATTTGCGCGTAAGATTTTAGTAAATTGTATAGTTATTATTAACAGATAGCTTTGATTTATGCAAAATTGTTAACTAAATCTAATAAGTTAATATTGCAAAATAGGTGTCTGTAGATTCGAAGTATTTTATTACAGTTTTTATCGTCACCTACACTTAAGACTTTAATTAATAGCATCTTTTTTTTGTTGCAAAAATTCCATCAAATTATATGCATATGCCTATAACTACTTTATACATGTCAAATTGCGTTCCAAATATTGCCGCAACACTGCGTTTGCGGAACAGGCCGAAAAGTTTTATTTAATTTAAATTATTGCGTGGCGCCTAATTGCGCAATACAGCTTGCGCTGGAAACACATTATAATAATTTTTGAAAAAAAAAATACATTTAATAAAAATATGGCTTTGATTTATACAAAATGGTTAACTAATTCTAATAAACCAAATTTTGCAAAATAGGTATTTGTTATTATTATGGAATCATAAGCCTTACATCCGTCAACTGAGAAGTATAAACGTCAAGGTTGCATTACTTTTTCTATTTTAAGGAAGCTTTATATTAAATTCACTTAAAAATTGTATCATTTGATTCTTAAAAGATGTAAAAAAATGGAATAATGTATTCAAATAAACTTAGAGTTACCATATCTTTAAATAATTGAGTTTTACTACTTTATTGGCATGTTACAAATAATTTGTTTAACAAATGCCTATTTACTTAGTTTAAACATTATTGTCAATCTTTATTGATAATAAATAATAAGTTTTCATTATAATTTTCTTAAAAATGTGGAATCAAAAAACGAAATTCACGAAATCAGAAGTATGTTTTTAAATGTTATCATTATTTTAATCACACACATAATTTGTTTAACAATTGTCTATTTAGTTTTAATAAACATGTAAAAATCGGTATTAAAGGTTAATAATTAGCTGCATTTTATAATTTTCGGCAAATTTGAATTTAACTTAGAAAAAGCGAAATAAGTAAATATTTTACTTCGATGACATACCGGGGACAAGACCTACGAGTACACCGGCAATCGAACCATCGTTTGCGGACATATGAAAATTCTCAGTCCCCGACCTGATATTATACATATGTATATGTATCTATATATGTAGTTTGTGTTATATGAAAATTATAAAACAAGTTGTAAACTTCAGAAGGCAATTATGGAATGAATTATTGATATAATAAGTAAGAAACTAGAAAAATTGACACGGTCACCGTCACTCATAAAAAAATGTACTGCATGATATAGCAGCTGCCTACGAAGCATCACATAAAACATTTTGTACAAAGTATATTTAAAAAAGTATTGCATTAAATAAAAAAATGTATATACAGGTGTTATGTAAGTGTACAACGCTTAATCCATGGTAGAACTTACCCCATAGATAGTAAATCTGGCAAAAAAATTGTTTTACATGTCGTTCTTGTAGAAAACAAGAACTACAGGCATTTAAACTAACCAATCACGTTATAGTTCAAAATTTTGTAAAAAAAAAAAATAAAAATCAATGTATTTTCTGGAAAAAATATTGATTGTATAAACGTTAAACGTTTTTTGCTTAGACGTATAATTTATATTGTTATTTTAATATTCTCAAAATGCCATTTACCTTCAACAAGCAGGAGTATGCAGACATGCATATGGTATACGGCGAGACATTACAAAATAGTCTTGTTACTCCAAAACGGTACAAAGAGTTATTTCCAATTTTCTTATATGTCATTTGTGAGAGGTGGGGAATTTTTTCCATAGATCGAATTTTACTTTTTTACAAAATTTTGGTGATTGGTCAGTTCTAAAGGCCTCTAGTTTATTGTAGAAAGCATGATAAACAAAAATTATTGCCACATTTACTATCTATGGAGTCAGTTCTACATTGGGTTAAGCGTTGTACACTTACATAACACCCTGTATAGACATAAATGTACAAAGTTTATTTATATCCTGGGTAAAGCGAAAAGGCCTTGGTGATCCAGTGTTCCTTTTTTTTATTAATAAATTTCGGACGTTTCGAACATCAAGTGGTTCATATTCAGCGCAATTTACAAATAAATATTTTATATTTCACAATTTTTCTGACATTTCACAATTTAGAGATCTCTTTTTATTAAAATTATTTATCCATGCATAATGGGGTCCTATACCATAATCATATTTTAACTATCCTAAATAAGAAGACGAAAATATACATAAATTAATGAGTATTAGTGAAAAAATTTTCTTTAAATATTGACTAGGTCACAAACTATAAGCGATTGAAGCTGATTACTAATAGGGTATGACGCGTTAGGTACTAAGAATTTGATTGGTAGCCTGATTTTAAAAAGGAGATTCGCGCGCGTGCAACGGTCACCTTTGAGTCACCTTTAAAAGAATATGAAATGTCATGTTGTTCTATAACCTAACAAAACATTTAACAATTTTGTGTTTGATGAATTTATTTAATTATAACATCTAGTAATATTAACAATAATAATATATTTATAATTAAATCAATTTGCAATATTAATTAAATGAATAATAATATTAATTAAATTAATATTGTAACTTCAAAACAGCCAACACTAGCGCCATCCGTCGTCATACTTTGTGTAATAATATTGTCAAACTGTTTCAATGTTCTATAATTTATTAGGAAAAAATGCTTATTATTTACGTTATTTATACTTAATAATAATTTCTTCATGAATATAACATATAAGTTTTTATATACAAACATTTCAGATATGCAAATATGAAAAAAATTGTTCCCTCTATAACTAACAGTTTGTCCCATTGTTTGTCGATCACTTGTTAGTACCTGATACGCCACGCACAAATTCTTGAACTTTAAAAATTCAAATCTCGCTTATTACGTAAAATTTTTAAGTCGCGTTTGCACTAAAATTCTTATTTTATCCTGTTCTTACAGAAAAAAAAATAAAAGAAAAATGGTATAGGACCCCATAAAACGGTACTGTGTTTTCGAATTAACATTTTACAAGAATTTAGAAAGTATTACTTCCGGTTTATCAATTTTAGAAAAAAATCTAATATGCCGTTTTCATTAATACAAAAGTCTTGAATTCCAAATTTGAAAAGTATTGGATTATATTATATTTTATTCTCCAAGTGAAGTATCACTTCTGGTTGATCAATTTTAGAGAAAATCTAATGTGTCGTTCTCATTAATACAAGTCTTAAATCCCAAATTTGAACAGTTTTGGAATATATCATATTATATTTTTCATGAAAATCTGTTCACAGCTTCAAGTGAAGTATCACTTCCGGATGATCAATTTTAGCCAAAATCTAATATGTTGTTTCCATTTACATAAAAGTCCTTAATACTAAAATTCAAAAGTTTTGAAATATATTTTCAAATAATTTTTCATTAAAAACTGTTATAGGCGTCATATAAACTACGACTTCCGGTTGTCCAATTGTTACCAAAATCTAGTCAAATGTTCCCATTAATGTTAGAATGAGGAATACGTATTTTCAGAATTTTGTTGAATATCGTAATCGTGCTGCGACTACATCTCCACACACACACACACACACACACACACACACACACACACACACACACACACACACACACACACACACACACACACACACACACATGCATGCATGCATGCATACATACATACAGACATCATCGTAAAAATAGTAAAATCGTATTGTAGGGAACCCACAACGTGCTTGTTCATTGAAAACTCGCCATTGAATTTTTTGACCAAATCTATAGGTGACGGAAGGTAAAAGGAAGGATAATTTTGTTGTATACTACCTTTAACCCTCCGTTACCCGCGCGAATGTTCATTACATCGCTACCCGCGTGGCGTCTGAGAGACTCCAAAGAAGATATCGATAACAAATAATTAATTTAAACTTTTTTATGTTTTCGTCGGACAATAAACAAATAATATTAACTTTTAAACATGTTCTTTTTATTTAATTTACTAAAAATGCTAATAAACTAAAAGAAAATAATAAAATTAAAATATAAAGTAACAATAATTAAATTTAGTATACAAACAAAAGTGAATCCTTCATACGAACTTTAATTGAAACAAATTAGTCATTTTTGCAACTACAAATTTTACAAACATTGTTAGCCTGCTCTAAACAAATATAATTATTACATTCTATGCATCTATATTTCGTCATTCGATTTTTTTTTCTTTCGCGGATGTAACACCTTTTTCTTATATTTTTAGAACCTTCAACGCTGGTTTTCTATTTCTTTTTTTGCTGGGGAACACTTGTACTGGTGTTTGCTTCATCAAAATCGATTCGAACAATTAGTTTACTAGTGCGTTTTCTTAATTTCCGAAGTAGGCATGTTGTTTTTGATCGATTTTGTATATGTTATTGAGTTAATTTTAAAGCTAAAGTTTTTATGAAATTACGTCTGTTTATTTTTTCTTTTGGTTAATATTGTTTTATTTATATTTCAATCACTAAAACTTACGTTTTTTTTACGAAAATTACAATTGATGAAAGTAAAACGTAAGTAACCGCGTGGCGTCTGACAGACTCTGATCCAAATTTATTGCTTTTTACTATACATCATATAACAGTTGAATGCTGTGGCGTATAGTATCTCATCCTCGGTCAGTATGAGGAAGGTATGTAAGAGTGGAATGTCCCACCCTTCCGATTTCAAAAGTTATGTAAGTAAATATGCACAGTGGCGTCTGATAGACGCCACGCGGGTAACGGAGGGTTAAATTGGGTACAAATATGCCAATATAAAAATTATTTAAAAAATACGTTGTTGCGTAATTACAGTAGAACAAAAAAATTAAAAAGAAAATATATCTCCTCTACTGCAAAACTTTTCTTGACTTACAGATGTGGTCTCGTATGTTAAAATAGGGTACTGTACATGTTTTGCCTTATACATTTTCTTAACATACCGTACATACTAGGAATGACAATGGGTACCCGGGTACTCGGAACCTACCCGGTAATAATGTACCCGGGTATAAAATTTCTTACCTGAGTACCCGAAATATACCCGCTGCCCGTTAATTACCCGATACCCTTTAATTACCTGAACAGTTTTCAGCTGCCGGACAAATTATATCTAAGAAAAGTTTTTTATTACCATACCATAATTAATATAATTTATGTTAAGTTTTTTATAGAGATACAGTAGGTATATTATTTATTTGTATTACTTTTTATTTAATAAATATATGTAGATAATAATAATGAATTTTATTAAAAAGCAAACTGCTAATATAAGGGTAACTGGTAACTAACAAATTAAAGAATTATGTATATGGACTTAAAGAATAACGGGTAATTAAAGGGTATTGGGTAATAAACGGGTAAAGGGTACTATCCGGGTAGTTGTTTCGGGTACTCGGGTACCAAAATTATCGGAATTCGTCATTCCTAGTACATACGTACAAATGTTATCCACAAAGCTAACGCGAGTCCTTCGCGCGCCCACAATTTAAAAAGTACACTTCGGAGTAAAAACAAAATTATACCGCCACCACAATTAATACCTAATTCCGGTTCAGCTTGTACTCCAGAATGTACTTTTTAAATTATAAGCGCGGGATGTAGTATGACTCGCGTCAACTTCAACTTTGTGTACATTTTTGTTCGTTATGAAAAGAAAATATACGAAGCAAGATTGCAGGGCGATTTATGTCCATTTTGAAACAATGTGTGCTCGTTGCAGTGTATAAATTTAATTATATTTCCATGTATTTTGTGAATCAATAACATTTTCTCCTAACCTATATATATATTTTCTGTCTACCTATACGAAAAGTGAAATTTTACGTACTTATTTTCGGACGAAAAATGACACTTTTCTGAACGTTATCACTTTTCGTCCGCAAACCTTTTTCGTCCGCAAACCTTTTTCGTACGCTAAGCCTACTACGATTTTATGATTATTGTAATTGTGTGTACTACCGGAATTGTAAATAACAAATATCAAACGAGCAAATAAAAATATTATTTTAATGATAAAATTAATTTAAATATGTGCGCAATTAATAATGAAATTAACTATACTAAAAATTATTAATTTTGACATGACTAATTGTTAATCTAAGATGCCGCTGGATAGAGTTGTTTTCGAGGTTATTTGTTGGTTTTGTTTATTTTCACCTGTCAAATAGTGTTGATGTGTCTGTGAGTGTAATGTGTCTTCCTTCAAACTAAAACAGAGCTAAGAATTAAAATTTTGTGAAAATGGCAGAAGATATATATTATTTATTCATATAATAAATAACAGATTTTACGAATTTAAAAAAACGTGTATTTATTTCGAGATTAGACGTTAAGTAAGGTAGACAGAAAAATGTAATATGTACCTCGGCAAAAAATGCATATTATAGCCGCGCTTGTTTGCTTTACCTTGGCTTCGCCTCGGAAAGCTCTGCTGTAATATGCAATTTTTTGTCCTAGGTACATAAATAACTATTTCAGTTAAAATCGAATAAAAGTGTAATTAAAATTGTAGGAATTACTTTGATTATTTGAATGTACAATTTGGCTCAAGGTCTGTAAATCAAGGAGAAGAGCTTTTAAATGTCGAACACATTGGTGGATTTTAGATTTACCTTGATTTGGCAAAGTTAGAAAAAGAAAGAAATATCTGCGGTTCTTCTATTATATGGCCCAATTCTCAATTTTCACCATTGTGATATGAAATGAAATGATAAATTTATATCATATCACTTGTCAATGTCATCGCATTTGTCAATTATCAGCAACCACATGTACGAAATTCATATTTTCTTGTTACACGCATCCAATATTATCAACATACAATATCACACTTTCTCACTCATTTATATCAGATCACTTTGCAATTGAGAATAGCGCAAAGTGATAAAGTGACAAATTTTCACTGCATATCATTTCGGTGAAAATTGAGAATTGGGCCCATGGTATTCCCTGGCCCATAGCAAGGTTTGGTATTTTAAATTTTTGATTGGCGATGAGTGCTTATTATTATTTGTTGCTATGTTTTAGTAATTCGATTAACAACAAGTGTCCGCGATTATTCTATTATTTATGGGCTACTTTATTTTAAATGATTGCTAATATGTTCTTATTTGTTGTTTTGTTTCAGAAAATCGATTAACAAATTATTTCTGACTAGCATGAAGCCTTCTCTGTCACAAAATGCCTGGCTTCGAAATAAAGTTTACTCTTATGTAAAAGAAGACTATAATAGTTATTTTTTCATTAACATGGCTTTGAAATAAAGTTTACTCTGATGTAAAAGAAGACTATAATAGTTATTTTTTCATTAACATTTAGAAAAGGAGTTACTTTGTTCCACCTTAAAAATGAAGTATATCGGAGTAGATAGTGCATTCATTGGCGGCCGCGGTTTATAATGTTTGGCGCCCTGGCGGTGTAGTGAGCTTGGCGTCGCTACGTTCTTGCAGTCAGCGGTTTTAAATTCGTGCGCCAACGCAAAGGCTGCCAAAGTAGCTTCTGAGGAGTGGGGAGTGGGGTCAGGATTTTGCACACAGAATGATAAACTGTCCGTAACTAAACGTTTATTGTAACTTGAAGTGTGAAATAAAACAATAACAAGTGAATAATAAAGAAACTTAACCCTCGTTTCATGTGACGATTCGTGTACGGACGACTTTTGCGGCAAGCAAATATCTCTTGTCGCATGTAAGTGAATAAACGAACGAACGATTAACCCAAAAGACAGTGAATAAATGAATGAACTAATAACCCAAAAGATCAGTGGCGTAGCGTAAGGATTTGCCGCCCGGGGGCAGAGGTCAAATTTGCCGCCCCTCCTACAAAATTTAAAATTTTTAAAAACACAAAAAGAAAATAAATTATGTAATGGCAACTAGAAAAAAAGGCACCGCAGGCGAAATTTTTTTTTCATTCAAGATCAAATGCCTTATAATTGAAAGTTACATTTTTTCAAGGGATGTAAAGGTGTATGAAAAATAACCCCCAAATTTAGCGCGTTTGAAGAAATGCTTAACTTCATTAATGTCTAATACCAATATGAATAGAAAAAATCAAATTTTAATATTTTGTAACCATGAGCTTTGTGAATAATTTAAACGTTATTTTTTTCGATTTGTTTAGGTACATTTTATTTATAATTAAAAAAGTAAAAGTGTTAGATCTCAGCTTCTATTAACCTCTTACATTTGAAATTTGGTATGTTGCCTCAAAATGAAATTTTAATATAAAATATTAATATATTTTTTATTTCAAATTGATTAGTTTAATTTTAATAATTTTATCGTTAAAGGACACCATGCGTTAATGCGCATAAACATTAAAAAGTAATAAAATTAAACTAATAATTTTTAAATAAAAATTTATGAATATTTTATATGAAAACTGCATATAGTCTATAAATGAAAGTGCGTTTCACATTTTTAATTTTTTTTTAAGTTATTGAGTTTCAAACTTAACTGATTATAATTATTTCCCTGATAGTAGTCTTTTTAATATTAAGTCAACTATAGGGAATTTGCCGCCCCTAGCAAAGTGCCGCCCGGGGCGGGTACCCCCTTTGCCCCCCCCTATGCTACGCTACTGCAAAATATAGTGAAATCTACACTATCATATCCCAAATTTTAACCAATTAAAATTTACCCCAAATGACCGATTTCAACAATTTATTCTAATGCCCATATTCATAAACACTCGTAAAGTTTCAAAACGGTTCGTTATAATTTTTGACAAATAGAATCAAACTTGACAAATAAAATTTCGATTCTTCTGTCAATGTCGACTGTTTTTATTGGATAAAAATTATAACGAATCGTTTAAAATTTTTACGAGTATTTATGAATATGGGCATAAGTCCGTTAATTCAAATAAATAAAGATTTAATACAATGAATATCCCAATATACTAGCGGTTCTAATATAACAACGATATATTTCCACGTACACTTGCGGAAATTATCTCGGTAACAACTCACCAAACTCAACTTATACAGTTCATTCTCTCTCGGCGGCGGATTTTTTGGCAACTCGGAAGAGCAAGTCAGTCCGGCAGCTCTCAACCCTTTGCGGCCAACCAAGCCTGCTCAGGGAGAACTGAAGAACTCTCCGGTGCTAGTATTTATATCCCGAATTTGCAAAATCTCGTAAAAACCCGCAATTTTTGTAGTGAGATACAAGTTTAAATTCTTGGCGTTTGGTGGCGCTTTGAATGCGCAAATGACAATGAATATTTATCAAAATTTATACGGTCCACAATTCGTCAACATTCAGCAAAAAACCATAAAATATTACAATACAAATTACAAGACAATATTCCATATAAAAATGTTTTCATATCTGGTGTGCTTGCAGCTGACTTCTCGGTGTGGCATTTGTTGTTTGTTGTTGTATCTGTATAAACAAATTGTAAAACAAGAAAATAAAGTATAAAACAGTGAGTGAATAGTGTTGATCACTTCCTGGACGTCTATTTATTATGTAATAGCCCCAAAACCTGCTTCTACATCGTCAGATAGGTAACTAGTGAACATATGTTTGTTGACAGTGAATTATAGGTTACTTGTGTTTCAGGTTTTGGAAATCCTATGTAATCTATGGCCCCAGATAGGCTTCTCGTGTTGTTTTGGCCCATCTTTGGCGAGATATATCCGCTTTGTGTGCTCGGTATTGTTGCCAAACCCTGGCACATCGTAGGAAAACTTTTGAGTGTACTGTGGAACGTTCATCAGGTGTGTATGTACAACGTGTGTAGCCCTGTTCTAAGTTTTAATATTTCCTAGGAATGCGCTTCGCCAGGATACGTACTGTGCTGTTTTGCAGAACGGCGGTTGAGGCGAAATCTGGAAGCAGCATGGCTTGTTGCGACCTATAGCACCCCTAGAGAGCTCCAGAGTCGCTGCAGGATGTCAAAGAGTTCAATATAACCCATGGAAATGGAACACGAGAGCGTATGGCTATTGTGGGATACCAAACGGTTCATCACAAATTATATAAAATAATAAGGAAAATATGTTAAATGTATTTATTTTGTAATATATAAACACACTTATTATTAATAATGCTTTTATGGCCAGTTGCACCAACGTAACTTAAATATTTAACTTAGCTTAAACTGACAATAATGCATTTTGTTTCAAACCTAGCTTAGCTAGTTGGTGCAACTGGCCATTAATAATAGAACTACATAAAATATACAAAATACAAATTAAATCTGCCAAATGTCAAACCATAAGTAAATTATCTACATTGTAAATCGTTGTCGATATTTATCCATTCATGGTTCGTAATTATAAACCGTATTTCGAGGAACACTCTATTCTTAACGTCAAATAAGGTATAGCATCACAATATTTGTACACAGGTACAAGTAATTTCCGCCGTTCTGAAATGTGGATTATATTTGTTAATTTTTGTACATAGGATAGTCATCATTCACTTATCAACTTTCAACAAATATCAACGACAATAATTTAAAGCAAAACAACCGTCATCTAAATTTAAATTGCAATTTGAGTTGTGGACGATACATTAACATTTTGTATGTGAAATAATTTTATTGAAAATTGTCATACATACCTATAGTTATATAGACCACATCACATTATTATATAATGGTGCTGATTATTTGTGGTCAAATACTAATTTTAATAAAAATAAACTGGAGACACAAATTTCCATACCCAAGCAGGATTTGAATAAGTTATATATTTATACAATAAATATAATAAAATGAACAAATTAGAGCATTTAAATTGCTGTTAAAAAAATGTGTTACGTTAAATTTACTATGAACTACATTTAATTGAACGTTTAAATAAAAGAAAACTTGTTTCTTATGTATTTAAAACTTATTAATCATAAATTGTTATAATGTATACCTACATAAACAAAAAACAACAATAAAGTAAAAACTTGGGAGGCAATTACTTATCCTGTATACAAACCAAATAAAAAGAAAGCATTTGCTACCGACATCTATATGTCTAATTTTTAACTAAAATGGTCTCGGAATTACTAATACGCAAAAGCGTTGAAAAACCTCTCTAACTTGAAAAATATTTAAGTAAAATCTAAAAAAACTTGGAATACGGACACTACAAGTATGTTTTACAGAATGATGTAGATAAATTTGGATTTGCTTCGTGGCCTCAAAAAGCGTGGCCTCAAAATTCACGCTAAACGTCTATATATATATATATATATATATTTACATCCCACAACCATTGTGGCATCCCCTGTGTAATTTTCTACATTCAAAGTGACGTCCTTGCGCATAAGACGTCCGTATACCGGACGTCATATGCACATGGCCTTATAAATTTATGTCTGACATCAGGGGGGCCTCTAGTATCGTATAGCAAAATTTGTTATGGACGTCAAAATAATAGCGGAATGGAAAATGTATATTTTTTGTAGTTCAAAAAAATTCCACTTGCGGCGCTAGTGTCGTCCGGCGTATATACAATGTATATACTGGGTGCTTTCCATTTAGCGACACAAGTCGACACAAGTTGACTCATATGCGTTCCATTTGTTTTGTGTCGCTGGGAGTCGGCGACTCAAGTCGACTCCTACCGACTCTACAAATCCGTGGAGTCAAGGTGGGTTTGCGCTATATTCAAAGCAATATCCGAAAGAGGGCAGAGTGCATTTATTTACGTGAAAAAATTTGATAGAACTAGAAATCGTTTTTCGTTGTCATTGCATATTGTATTGTATTTTTTATAAAAATATGGAGCTTGTAAATTTTTCATCACTGCTACTGCTGCTGGAAGTTGAATCTAATAAGACAGCTAAATGTATGTTATACATCTAATAAAATAAAATTATTTTAATAACTCATCAGATTACCTTAATTTTCAAAACGATGTTGTTTTCTTTTTCACCTTAAAAATTTGTCGACATCAAATGAGACTTGATTGATACATACAGCACTAAACAGAGGTCACTATTACGAACACTTACACACGTTCCATTTAACAACGGAGTTAACGTGAGTCGACACAAGTCGACTCATAGTTCGTGTAACTGGAAAGCACCCACTGAAGTTTCATTCCAGCGACCTTCTGAACTCCGTACACTTGGCAACAGTGGAACTTTGGGTACTGCATTAGCGCGCAACTCTTTTAATCGTATTTAAATCTACATTGTGCACTCCTGGTAGTATTTTAAATTAATATTTATGTAATCAAACCTTTTGGTTTGCACTTGTAAAATCCTCTGAGCAAATACAAAATCAATAAACTATGAAATCAAAATGTATGGTGTACAAATGTAATAAATTTAAAAAAGGTAATTATTTATAAATACTCGTATCATAAAGCTGAATTATTAAGTACAAAGTCGAAAAAGAGAGTGTAGAAATAATTATTAAAAGAAAAAATGTTTAAAACATATTAATATGTACTACAAACGATTTATTAAATATAGATATTTTTTATTCTGGGTACTTCTTCTTATTTCTCCTCTACTTGAGGTGTTTTATTAAAGTGTTTTCTTTTAACTAGAAAATATTTTTATACATTTTAGATAGTTTAAATACGTTAAAATATTTGCTTTTTGTTTTTATTATAATGTAAATTGAAAAATTTTATTATATGCGTTAGTGAGATATGTACAAATATAAATGATCAAAAGTAATAACTTTTAAAAACACCGTATTTTTATTGCAATCCATATGTAAACATAGAAAGAAACACGTATAAATAATTTGTTTATGTGTAACAACTAAAGATTAATGAAACAAATTAATGTTTATGAAATACTCTCTCTGGAAATAAGCAGGACTGTTCGATGTAATAATAAATATTTCATAAATTTCACTTATTTGTTTTTACCTCCCGCTACCCTTGGTAACGGAGTTATAGGGATCTTGCTAAAAACCGCATGTTAAGATTTTGATAAATGACCACGTTCTAGGGTCACTAGAATCCGATTTTATCATTTTCATGATGTCTGTATGTGTGTGTATGGATTTTGTCAACGTTCTAACTCAAATACTATCATTCAGAAAATTCTGAAGCGTGTTTTAACCCTATTCTAATATGAAAAGAAACCATTAGATTTTGGTGTAAATCGGATAACCGGAAACGGCACTTTACTCCAAGCTCATAATGGTTTTTCGTCAAAAAATACCATTAAATGTCATTTTTTCGCATTTTATGCCATGAAAATTAAAGCTAATTGAATTTTCTACAAGTATACATTAATCAATTTCTATGTATTTTACAGATAAATTTAAAAAATAATCTTTTTTATAAATCCCAATGCCTTTGTTTCAAAGATAAATAAAATTCCTTTGTTACACAATTTATATTTCAAATGTATGTCACTGCAAAAAAAAATTAGGTATGAATTTAAATTAATAAAAATGAAATAGCGGGAGATATTGTGTTGGCCACATCAGATTTTTTCATTTTATTTTCTCCGAAGGAGTTCAATAACTCTCAGGGGAGATTGATAATTTCAGAACAGTTCACAAGCTAAAACTCTAAAATTATATTTTGCTGTGATTTATAATATTTTATCAAATTTCCATAATTTCGACTATACTATGTTAAATAAAAAAAATTTGATGTGGCCATCACATTACCTTCCCTCAGTTCTATACAAATGCCATACAAAAAGTTTCTAGCAAAAGATTCTACATTTCCAGTATTTCATTACATTGCATTCTGGCAGTTCCATGTATTTTGTACAAATACCACATAGAAAATTTCTATATTTCCAGTAAAATTATAACACAAACATATTATGTAATTTGCATTTGACACTGACTTATTATGTCAATTAGAATTTTCTTAATAATATGCCTATTATTGTAATTTCCGTAAAAATTCCAATTTATTGGAAAAATAGCCGAACCCAAATGTCATAATAAGGAATAATTATTTATTTTAAAAAAGTATATTTTGTATTTGGTGTCACATGTGAAGTTTGCGTTGCATGTACGATATAGACAAAAAAAGATATATCCCGAGAATCATCAGCAGATTGTAAAACAAGTTTACACGTGAATGTATTTTTGTTATTGAAATATAATGTTTAATAAAAAGATTGCGTTTTATTTGAAGTAGAAACATTACATGGTGACAGCGAAGAGGTCCAACTAATCAAATACAGAGTTGAGTGTAGTAATATACCAACCAGAAGCAAGATGTCAACAGATAACTATAACTGCACGCCAAGGTTAGATTGGGAAAACAAAGACTTGCCAGCAACGCTAGAGCTATTCAAGCAGAAATGTTCATTATATTTCTCAGTAAAGGATACGAAGAAGGATAAACAAGTAGATCACATACTTCTTTTCGCCGGGGATCAAGGTATTCGAATTTTTAATTCATGGGGACTCACTGCAGAGGAGAAAAAAGAGCCAGATATTATATGGGAGAAATTTAAAACTCATTTCGAGCCGTCCACGAATTTTAGAATTAGTCGTTTCTACTTACAAAAAATGTCCCAATTAGAAAATGAAACTTTTGATGATTTTGTAGCACGATGCAGACTACAAGCCCTTAAGTGCGATTTCAAAGAACAGGAGAAGACAGAGAGGATTATTGAACAAATAATAATAGGAACTCGTCATACAGAAGTTCAAAAAAGTTTGCTCCAAAAGGACAAAAATCTTACTTTACAAGAGGCACTAGATATCGGGCGAGCTCACGAGGCATCAATAAACTACATGAAATCACTGGCCGACGCTACGTCTACGAACGCAACAGTAGCTCCAATTAAAGTAAATGAAAACCAAAACAAACAGTTACGCACTTTCAAATGTAACAAATGCGGAAGAGAACACGCAAAAGGTGTATGTCCTGCGTATGGTACGAAATGCTCAAACTGCAACAAAATGAACCACTGGAAGGTCTCCTGTAAATTAAGAAAATCGTTCAAGAAAACAGAAGATACAGGGTCAAAAACAGCCGAAGTAAAATCTGGTGAACAACGAAAACAGGGGAAAAAGGTTCATGAAATAGAAGAATACACAGAAGATGGTTTCCATTGTCATCGCATTGATAGTATACACCACGATAATAACAGTTTATCAGAGGTAAACGTCGAAATACAAATCAAAATGAACGACAAGTCCGTTGCGATAATAAAGGCTAAAGTTGATACCGGATCGCAAGCTAACACGATTCCAATTAGAATTTATAGGAAAATATTTCCACAAAATGTGGACAAGAACGGTATTCCGAGAAGTGACCTTATTAATAGCAGTCAAACTAAGTTAACGGCGTATAATAACACATCCATTAATCACTACGGAATAATCAAAGCACGAATACGTCATAAGATGGGTACCTGGAACGAAACAAACTTCTATATAGTAGAAACAGATGGTCCTTGCATTGTAGGTCTCCGAACATCACTGGAATTAGGTTTGGTATCGTTTCACAATGAAATACAAAAACAGAATAAAATATCGGAACGCAAACCCATACATCTCAACAAAGTGTCCGAAAATGTCGACGACATAGGAACAGCAGAATTGGTAAAAAAATATCCTAACCAATTTGACAGAATCGGACGATTTCCAGGGGAATACCACATTGTAATTGATCCACAGGTACCACCATGTGTACATGCCCCCCGAAAATTTCCTATCCAGATGAAAGATAAATTAAAAGAAGAGTTGGACACTATGGAAGCTCAAGGAGTAATAAAACGAGTTATGGAACCAACCGATTGGGTGAATAGCCTGGTTACTGCACCCAAAAAAGATGGTGGAATACGAATATGTTTAGATCCAAAAGATCTCAACAAAGCCATAAAGAGATCCTATCACAAGACTCCAACTATTGAAGAAATAACCTATAAACTACATGGAGCCACAGTATTCAGTAAATTAGATGCGAAAAATGGGTACTGGTCAGTCTTATTAGATCAAGAAAGCAGTCTACTTACTACTTTCAACACGCCATTCGGAAGATACGCATACCAGAGAATGCCGATGGGTTTAAAAATGTCACAAGATGTTTTTCAGCAAAAAATGGATTTCATTTTGGAAAAATGCCCTGGTACTATTGGTATTGCTGACGACATAATATGTTTCGGAAAGACGATACAAGAACATGATAAAAACTTACACATATTAATGCAAGCCGCAAAAGAAAACGGTCTTGTGTTCAATAGCAAAAAGTGTGAGATTCGAAAAGAGAGTGTGAAGTTTTTCGGAGCGAATTATGATAAGCACGGTATACGAGCTGATGAAGATAAAATAGAGGCTATCAGAGCTTTGCCGGAGCCCAGCAACAAGAAAGAGCTACAGCACATATTAGGAATTCTAAATTATATGTCTCCATTCACTCACAACATATCAGCCATTGTAGCTAACCTTAGAAATTTACTTAGCAAAGACGCTGAATTCGTATGGACTAGATCGCACGCAAAAGCACTGGAAGAAGCTAAAGAAGCAGTGTGCCAGCAAACGATATTGGCGTACTTTGACCCAGAGGCAGAATCTGTAGTACAAGTAGATGCATCATCTACAGGTATAGGTGCCGTTCTGAAACAAAATGAACGACCGATCATGTTCGCATCGAAATCACTAACCGACATCGAACAAAGGTACGCGAACATTGAACGCGAAATGCTTGCAGTAGTATTCGGATGCGAAAGATTCCATACATTTCTATTCGGAAAAGAATTTGTTGTAGAATCAGACCACAAACCACTCGAGATGATAAAATTAAAGCATCTTACAGCCGCACCACCACGTCTCCTGCGTATGTTACTCCGCCTACAACAATACGATATGACAATACGTTACAAGCCCGGAAAAGACATGATAGTACCAGACAGTCTGTCAAGATTATCAGTCGGAAAAGCGGATCACATTGATCTAGATCTTAATATAAATTATATGTATTTCAGCCACGAGAAAATTAACCAATTACGACATAGTACCGAATGCGACTACATTCTACGACATTTGGCAAAAGTTATAATCAAGGGTTGGCCAAATAGCATCAAAGAGTTACCCTTCCAACTCAGACCATATTGGGCGTTCCGTGATGAACTCGCAGTCGAGGACGGAGTTATCCTCAAAGGTGATCGTATAGTTATACCAACAGATATGAGAGAGGATATAATCAAAAAATTACACTCTGGTCACCAAGGCATAGAAAAAACAAGATTACGCGCTCGCGACTGCGTGTATTGGCCTGGTATGAACGAAGAAATTCAGAAAATCATTGATAAATGCGAAACATGTCAAGAATTCAGGAAAACACAAAGTAAAGAGCCTATGCACCCGCATGAAATCCCGGTAAGACCATGGCAGTGGGTGCACAGCGATTTATTTAGCATAGGGGAAGAAAACTACTTACTAATTACAGATGCCTACTCAAAGTTTCCTTTCGTTAGACACCTGAAGTATAAAACTGACAGTTTAACCGTTATCAGCCAGATGAAGGACATATTTGCTGAGCAAGGTATTCCAGAAAGAGTATATAGCGATAATGGACCGCAATATACCTCAGAGCAATTTAAAAATTTTACTAGCTCTTGGAACATTGAACACATAACCAGTTCGCCACACCTACCAAGATCCAATGGTTTCATTGAAAGGTTTGTTCAAACAATTAAGCGTACAATCAAGAAAACAACAGCCAGTCATACAGACGTACACTTAGCTTTATTGTCTTTAAGATCTACCCCAATAGACCACGTAATTCCAAGCCCTGGACAGTTATTATTCGGCAGAAAACTTCGTACTGATATACCAACGAAAATAAGAAATGAGCTGAATAACAAAGATATGACCTACGAGCGATATGAGCACTACCAAAACCAAAATGCGAAGTTCTACAATCAACACAGCAGAGAACTAGAACCCCTAAAAGACGGTGAGTTCGTAAGAGTACAAAATCCTATAACTCACAGGTGGACAGACACCGGAACTATAAAAGGGAGAACAACAGAACCTAGATCCTATATAGTCGAGACTGAAAATGGAAATTCAATCCGTAGAAATCGTCAACAACTAATTTCAAGTCAACTAAGTTCAAGGGTTGAAGAGAGAAGAGACGAGAACGAGATAACTCCAGCCCAAGTCATGAACAATGAGAACTCGCAGCAGCAACAGCCCACCAATCCCGAAGGTGGAATTTCTACTACAAGATCAGGTCGACGCATCAAGCCTCCAAACCGACTCGATCTGTGAAAGTTTTCGAAGAGAAGGGGGATGTCATAATAAGGAATAATTATTTATTTTAAAAAAGTATATTTTGTATTTGGTGTCACATGTGAAGTTTGCGTTGCATGTACGATATAGACAAAAAAAGATATATCCCGAGAATCATCAGCAGATTGTAAAACAAGTTTACACGTGAATGTATTTTTGTTATTGAAATATAATGTTTAATAAAAAGATTGCGTTTTATTTGAAGTAGAAACATTACACCAAACGGCTGCTTTTCATATATTTTTACTATTTTATTGACATGTGAAAAATAATTTGTTCACCAAATAGCTATTTACTTAGAATAAGCGTATTAAAATCGGAATTGAATATTAATAATAAACTTATTATTATAAATTTCATAAAAATTTGAATTTATTGCATAAATAGCCGAAGTGCATCCAAACTGTTGTTTTTCACATATTTTCACTCTTTTTTACAAATAATTTGTTTAACAAGTAGAATAAAAATATTAAAATCGGAGATTAATAATCATATTAACCTTATTATTATATTTCTTCACTATTTTATTGACATGTAACAAATACTTTGTTTATCAAATAAAATTTTTATGACTATAATATAAAGGATGACGGCAAATTTTACTAAAAAAAAATACTGCAAGTATTAATTCAGTTCATATTAAATTATTATTAAAAATAACTATCTGTACTTTTTAATTGTAAGATTTTGGGGTTATTTAAATAGTTCATTCTTCACTTATTTTTACATATTTACATTTACCGTCGGAGAAAATAGAATTGTTGTTCTTGTACACTAAGTGCAAGAACATTTCACATTTCTATCACATTTTGTACCATCGAGTTCTTTTACTGTAAATACATTATTAAGATTTTGTTATTGTTTACTTGTATAACGGGTATCTACTTTTTTTTTGTTATGAGAAAAACTGTAACATTTTTATATGTGGTGACTTCAATATTAATATTTTGATAGAATGCAATGAATCAAAGTATTTACTAGACTTAATGGCTTCTTTCAATATATATCCATCTATTTCAGAACCAACTAGATTGAAATCGTGTATTGATAATATTTACACAAATGTTAAAGCAAGTTCTTATGCCGCTAATGTAATTCCACACACTCTCTCAGATCATTCCGCTCAGAGTTTAATTTTATTGAACATTGTGAACGATGATATCAAACAAAACATTGAAAGGAGGATTTACTCGGTAAAAAGAATAGAACTCTTTAATTATCATTTAAATAGTGTTAACTGGAGTCATATTAATTTTACAAATGATGTAAACTCAAAATTTCAATATTTATTAAATACATTATCGTATTATATTAACATATGCTTTCCACTAACCAAAGTAACTGAGGATAAATCTAACAAAAAATGGATTACTGATGAAATTAAACAAACTTCACAACAACTAAAAGAAAAGTTTCACTTGTATAAAGCTGGTATTGTTAGTAAACAGCAATATTCATATGCTAAAACCAATTTTTGCAAAATGATTAAAAATTCAAAAAGAAGATATAATATTCAATTAATACACGACTCGATTCACTCTAACAAAAACATTTGGAATATTATTAACAATAATTTCAATAATACTATAAAAAATAATCATGTTAAACCAAAAACTCTTTGTAACGACATTGAAGTAACCTCTAACTCCATGCATATGGCAGATATGTTTAACAATTTTTTTGCTGATACTGCTGGAAAACTTATTGAAAATACTAATTTAAATTCTTCACCTTCAAATCAATACAACACAAATCATATAACATGTAACAATTCTATTTATTTAGAACCTGTAACTGAAAAAGAACTAGTGACTACTATATTATCGTTAAACAACACTTCTGCAACAGGAATTGATGAAATTCCTACCAAATTGCTAAAGAGTTGCTATAATATAATTCTTGAGCCACTACTTCATTGTATCAATGAATCTATTTCAAATGGAATATTTCCTGATGTTTTGAAAAAAATAAAAGTCATTGCCCTACATAAAAAAGGTTCCAAAGAACATGTTGCGAACTACAGGCCGATTAGTTTAGTGTCTGTTTTCCACAAATTATTGGAAAAAATTATACTAAATAGAATACTACCTTTTTTAAATAAAAATGAAATAATTATTTCAGAACAACATGGCTTTCGCCAAGGTCGTAGTACTACTGCAGCACTCGCGAACTTGTTACATATTATATATATAGTAATTTAGATCATAAAGTAAATACATATGCTCTTTTAATTGATTTATCAAAAACTTTTGATTGTGTTGATCACAAAAAATTGTTAAATATACTGGAACGCTATGGACTGAGAGGTATTTGTGCAACTTGGTTTAAATCATATCTAAGTGATAGAGAGCAGTTGGTTTATTATGATAACTGTAAGTCTAATGTCAAGCCAGTCCCTTATGGTGTACCACAGGGTTCAATATTGGGTCAAATTTTATTTTCTCTGTATGTAAATGATATAAGAGTTATTCTTAATACAAATTTCGTTTGTTTTGCCGATGATTTTTCTAAAATTATTCCAGAAAATGAAATTAATACAGAAAATACTTTGTCCACGTTAACTAAAAATATTTCTGATTGGTTTGCAAGTCTTAGTCTCACTCTAAATGCAACTAAATCTGCAATAATGAAATTTTCAACAACTAAACGTAATACTAGCATTTTAACCAGATGTAACAATCAAATAATACCACAAGTAAGCAACCAGAAAGTTTTGGGTATTAATTTAACAGAAAATTTAAAATGGGATGAACAAATTAATGATATTTGTACTAAACTTGCTCCACTATGCTTTGCTCTTAAAAAACTTTCACAAAATACAGCAAAAACTTTTTATTTTGCTAAATTTTATAGTCTAATGTATGGCATAATTTTCTGGGGCTATACTACAGAAGCGAGCCATTAGAAATATTTATAACCTTAGCTACAGAAGTACCTGTAAACATAGTTTTATAAAAGAAAAGTTTCTTACTCTGCCATGTTTGTATATCTTAAATGTCATTTTATTTATTAGAAAAAATAAAGATCAAATTTTAAAATATGAGGAGGGAGCGGCGCGGGGGGGCCCAGGCCGCTAGGGGGCCCGAAGCCCGCCTAACTCGACACTATCCGTTGAATTTACTTAAACAAATTTTGATGTTAGACAGATATATAAATAATTTATAATATCATAGGAATATATTTTACGTTAAAGTAAACTAAAAAAATAAAAAATCAGTGAGTTACCACGGTGGTAATTTGAACTTTAACATCAAATTTAGATTTAAAAGAAATAATACGTAATTTCGCCAACGCCAAAGCACGACGCAAACAATTTACATAGATTTAGAAAATATTATTTTTTTATTTATTTTGTATTTTTTTTTTTTGTTTTAAATATATATTAAATGTTATTTTCATTTCATTTGTTGTTAAATAAATAACAGTATAATGCTCTTTATTTAATTATATCGCAATATCACTGCACTATACAGGATGTCTCTTAAATACGGGGACATGGCTTAACCACAGATTCCTGAGGCTAAAATAAGACGATTTAACTAAACTTGCTTCTACCGGAAAGTGTACCATTTAGCCAGAATTCTGCTTCAAAGTTCTTCGAAAAAAAATTAATTTTGCTTATAATAACAGAACGCTTTATACGATTTGGATGAAATTTGGTATGACACTTCATATGGTTATAAGTCATCTTTTAAGGTGATACTTGTTATTATTAGTGAACCACCAGTATATGAAACTTAGGTGTCCGAACATTGATTAGACCGGAACTTTTTAATGGCCACGCCGATAACGTGAAATTATTTTTTTTCAAAAAGATACATTCAATAGTAAACTTTTCTCTCTCTGTTTAATTTGCGATATCTGTTACGGTTCAGACAGAAAAAAATAAAACCTGAGTGACTGCACCGTGATTTTTTTTTTTAAATAAATTTAATTTAGCAATCTATCTAAATATCAAACAACGAATTTCTTATGACAGTAACAATTGTTTATGGGTTGTCAAAAAATTCCTTAGCAATATTCAGAAACTAGTAACATCTCGAGTAACATTGTTTGTTCGGCCTAATAGTATTTTACTACCATTATTATAAATAACACGAATAAATGTTAGCTTACTCCTAAACAAGTTGAGAAGATTGACAACTCGTTACTGTCATTAAAAATTAATTGTTTGACATTTGGATAGACTGCTAGATTAAATTTATTTTAAAAAAATTCACGATGCAGTCTCTCAGGTTTTATTTTTTTCTGTCTGAACCGTAACAAATATCACAATTTAGACAGAGAGAGAAAAGTTTACTATTGACTGTATCTTTTTCAAAAAAGATAATTTCACGTTATCGGCGTGGCCATTAAAAAGTTATGGTCTAATCAATGTTGGGACACCTACGTTTCATACACTAGTGGTTCACTAATAATAATAAGTATCATTTTAAAAGATGACTTTTAACCATATAAACTGTCATACCAAATTTCATCCAAATAGAATAAAGCGTCCGGTTATTATAAGCAAAATTAATTTTTTTTTCGAAAAACTTTGAAGCAGAATTCTGGCTAAATGGTACACTTTCCGGTAGAAGAAAGTTTGGTTCAATCGTCTTATTTTAGCCTCAGGAATCTGTGGTTAAGCCATTTAAGAGACACCCTCTATATTTATATAAATTTATATACATAGATTTAGAAAATATTATTTTTTTTATTTGTTTGTAGTATGTAATAAATGTTACTTTTATTTCATTTATTGTTAAATAAATGACATTATACTCGTAATACTCTCCATTCAATTATATCGTAATTTCACTGCAAGTTGAAGACGCCTAATTTGTATTTTGCGGGGGGGCCCAAAATTTGAAGTTCCGCCACTGGTTATTTTATTATTGAAACGTCATGAAAACTTTGTATCTGTGACTATACCGTGAGTATTTTTTAACGTGAAACATTGGGTTTGTATATCCATGGTTACGAGTTGATATTTGATTGACATCAATGTATTTGCCCGTTCCATTTAAAATGAAACATAGGGAACGAATCTGACAGAAGAATTATATTTAAATATTGTAAGAAATTTAGCTGAATCAGAAAACCACTCGAGAACACTAAACATATTTCGGGCACAAGGTGCACACAGTATTTTTTCTACATCCAAATTTAATTTTTAGAAAATAAGTATAATTATTTAAACAAAAATTAACCTCTAATGACATCTTGTCAATATGACAGATAACCGTTGAATTTTCCTATAAGTTATAATTTGACATTTGATTGACAGCAATATATTTGTCTGTCTCATTTAAAATGACACATGGGAAATGAATTTGACAGAAGTATTATATTTAAATATTGTAAGAAATTTAGCCGAGTCAGAAAACCACTCGGGCACAAGGTGCACACTATATTTTGTCTACAACTAATTTTAATTTAGAATGCGTATAATTATTTAAACAAAATTAACCTCTTTGACGTCTTATCAAATGTCAAATTCATTCCCTATGTTTCATTTTAAATGGAACGGGCAAATACATTGCTGTCAATCAAATGTCAAGACGTAACTATGGATATGACAAACCCAATGTTTCACGTTAAAAAATACTCACGGTATATGTATTTTTGACATTCCATATACCGATGTAATTTTGGTCTTACTTGGAGAATAAACTTTTATTATTATTATTATTATATGTATGAGAAATACAATGGTAAAATTTTAATTTGGAGAAATTTTTTTCCTAATAATTTTAGAACAAAAGTATTAAGTATTAAAAATGACATTTTAAATGACAAATTAACAGTTCCATTTTCAAATTGCTTACAGATTGCCAAAAGAAATTACCATTATCAAACATTGTAGGAATCTATGATGTTTGCAGCAAAGTATGCATCACCATGCATATTGTTGTGAAAGAGTGCTTTGGTTTCTGCATCAGAATAATGTATTTAATATTGGCAACGCTGCTGGACGTCACTGTAACGGTAGTATGAATAAAAATATACAAATTGGACGTCACAAGTACTGATTATGTCTGAAGTATATACTGTGGACGTCGGATTCACTCAGAATGGAGGAGCTCATAATGTCCGTCAAATGAAAAGAAACGTATATCGTTGTAAATCGACTTTATTGAAATTTGAACCGAAATTCATAATCAGGGGGAAAAATAAGTAGATATACTTTATAAAGCCGATAGCTATCTCTATTCCTTTCGGTGGTTGCCACAATGTCCTAGCCATGAAAGGACGCAGCAATGATACCGGGATGTAAATATATATATAAAGTATATTATAATAAACCATATAGGAGAATAATTACTTGCAGAATATTAAATTAAAAACATAATAAAATTAATTTATACTAAATTTTACAAAATGGCTTCTAAACCAGTTTCTGTTTAAATGCATAAATATGGCCGTACATCTTATAATTCGATATTTCAGTTTTAATAACTTCCTAAGAACTATTTTACATCCGTTTTTTAGTTGATGTATTAAGTTACTTAGAAACCATACTCCCACTTTCTTCTGTTTCAAATAAAACTGTTATTTTTGCAGTTATTTAAAAGTTTTAAATAAATTTATAAAACTTTTATAAAACGGTAAACTAACTAATATATGTAATATATGTAAACTTTAATGCATCTATACTAAACAATTATTTTTAAACTGTATTATAAAACTTTTAAAAATCTGTTTATAAATAACTGTCAATTACGTTTCTAACATTTCCTTCAATTTAGTGCGAAAGACGTTAATAAAACTAAAACAATCGACGCCAATGAAACTTAAATATAAAACGTTTTAATAACTATTATGTGACCAAATAATAAGTACTACACATCATAACTTTGTATTGCAGTTTAGCAGACTAGAAAAAAGTTGTACAAGGCAAAATAACTTAAAAGTGTTATAATTCCGTTAAATGTAAGTTGCAGTAACAACATTATTAGTTATAATGTCTTAATAAAAACTCTGTGTTCCTTGGGTAAACGTAACGCTAGTGACTTTCATTACGTAACACTCTGCGTAAGAACGCATTTACTTGTTTGACAGATAGTGTGTATGTAAGCTATAAAAGGTAATTTACTGATATGGGAGTAGAAAAAATTCCAAATAACAATTTATGAAAGAAATTTAAATTATACAAAAAATTAACAATATTTTGTATTTAATACTTAGTCTAATTGGTTTTACAATTTACATTCGTCGTGGCATCGAATGAAGTACATTATTGATGAGTTTTAAATAATTTTTGTCTACGTTCTCCTACAAATTTTTAGTTTTTCATCGGCATACACATTATTATTGTCACTTGCAATTTCTCTAATGGCCAGTATATACTTCATTTCACGTAAGAAAATTGCAGATGGCGCTTGATAGTCAACTGTTTTTACATTCATTAAATAAATAATATAAATTCGTGAAACCAAACTTTGTCAATAATAAAAACATTTAAAATGTACGAGCCCGGAGTATTAAAAATTACATCAACACATGGTTAAATATCACTTAAATCTGTCGATTTTATTTGATAATTAACAGCTGATAAGTTCTATGTTTTTGCTTTTGTGTACCAGGTTAGCATTCTGTTCTGACCAATAAAACGGCAGAATTGACTTCTCTATCTAATGCCCGTATTCATAGTCAATACTTCACCTCGACTCGTACTTGAGTATGCCCTGAGTACCAGATTTCGTTTCATAGTCGCTACTTGTTTCTTCACTCCTACTTCGATCGAAGGTTTACTTGAGGCGAGCTCCAAGCAACCTTGAGTAATGCTCAAGTCATCGACCTTTAAACTAATGGACCAAGTGTCTCCTATTCTTTTATTGTTAGAATAATGCTCCCACATAAAAGGATAGAAATATATATTCTGTCCTTCAACAGTACGGAAGTTCTCAGTTAAAGTATACTGCGCATGCGTTCGTACTCATTGTACATCTTTTTCAGCCATATGTAAACATCTATACATCGCTCTCTATCACTAAATAGTTGTCAAAATATACATTTGACGTTTCGTGACTGTGTATTATTTACTTTTTTGGAGAACGTTTACAATTATTTCTGTCAATACATACGTATATGTCTTGTGAGGTGTGTATGCGACAAAATAATGGGGAAACGGTGTATTTCGTGCAGTCAACAGTACATACGCGGTTCAGCTGTGTCATTTCATATGTAAGTTCTTATTAATTATTACTTGTTCCCTATAATATAATATGTATATAATATATTGTATTAAAAATATATAATTATGCATAAAAAAATTAAATCTATACTCTTAACGATTATGCACCAAGTATAACAAGTTAGGGACAAATATTTTTTTTATTTTGCCGCGTTTTCTTAACTTCCGTACTGTTGAAGGATAGAGATACAGTGTCTGCACCGTTATGGCGGGACAAGCGTTTTGCTCGTACGCTGCGTCTATTAGTTTAAAGGTCGATGGCTCAAGTACTGATTGATGCTTTTTTCAAAAAATTTAGGTAGACTTGATCAATACATAAAAAAACTGTCAAACTGTCATTTCCATCACATATGACATCCAAGTAAAATAATGAATCATGAAGATAATCAAGAATTTTTAGAATTTGTAGACATAGTAGAAGAAGCCTTAATAATAACAATGATAAAGAGTTGCTTCAAGAAAATATAACCGTGATATGACTCATATAACTGTAACCTGTGACATAATGTAGATATCAAATATACGATTGGAGAGAAAAATATTAAAATTTACAAATATACCAACATAGTTGTTACAAATTCTCTAAAATCCTCCCTAGAAAACCGAGAATTCACGAAGTTTCCATTATGAAACATATGATGTGCTTGAGGTTGAAAACGACCAGAGTAATGCTTGGCGAAGTAATACTCAAATATGTGATTGCGCATCGACTATGAATACGGGCATAAGCCAACGACCAAATATAACTAGACGAAACATCGTTTCATTTGTTTTGATTTCGGCTGGTCAGACAGAGATAGAGATATGTTTTATCTAGTTCGAGCATTTCTCACTAGAGGCAAAATATCATTGACATTTTAGAATAGAAAGTTTTTTAGAATATAGAGCAAGTTATACATATATTTCGATACAGGTCCAATCGGTAAGTCTTAAAGATCTGTAAAACGCATCCATTTTTGCATATGAGGCGCGAACTTTGACATTTGCTTGTATGGCCCACCGCAACAAGGTTACCAAGAATACAGCATGTGTACCTTTTCCGTATTGCTAATGAATTTAATCATAAAATTAATTTGTAAAAATATCCAATATGTTTATTTATAAGCTTTGATATTAAATAAAAACCAAGGCGTCACTCAAAAACAAAACCGCAAATGTCAAATTACACTGATATAATATTCAAGTGGCCTCTAGTGAGAAATTCACGAATTAGATAAAATATATCTCTGTCTTTTACTGGCCAGCCGAAATCAAAACATTCAGTGAACAGGGATAGGGAATGTTTTGTCTATACTGTACAGTATAGGGACTTATGAAGTACCATGTTGCCACATTTACCTGCTACAAGTCTATAAGATAGAAAGAGTACAATAGATGCCCAAAAAGAGATGAAATATTCTGGGTACTTCATTGAATGTATTTATGACTACTATACTTTCAGTGTATCTACACAGGTGGATGAAAAGAAAATAAATAAATTAAAAAAATAAACTGGTTTGTTTAATAATTTACAAAAAATATAAAATAATACAAACACAAAATATAAGTAGGGTATAAAGAATACTGCATATATTTTATATGGATCATATGTCTTTATTCTTTCTTTATAATTTCCAATTTGAATTTATAATAAGGTATTTTAATATTCTAATCTCTAATGCATTTGATCAATATTAGTATGCCGGGCGATTTTATAATATTGTATTGAAATATTACTTACTACAGGTACTCAGCATGTTTTTTACACCTCGGTTCCAATGCATCTTTTCGCGGCCCTGTATATAAAACTATTTAGAACTGCAGAGAAATTTAGGGTGAATAGAATAAGCTCTTGGGTAAATAAAAGACCCTCATAAAACTTAAATTGTACAGTGTTAACTAATTTTGGTATAGCAATGAAAATTTATGAATGTTTCAATATTACATATTACATTACATTGAAAAATTGGCAACATGGTACAGAAAACGTCCATAAGAATAACATTGGCTATCTCCGCTACACTGAAGATAGAGTATGGGACACTGTATAGTGTGACGATGGTCACTAGATTTGAATTTATTCTTCATGTTTAACGTTGTAGCCATGTGGTTAGCATGTCAGTTTTTTACGAAAGTTTGATTATTTAAATCAAAGTTCAAATCCCACAACTAAAAATATTGTTTTCCATTTTTTATTGTTTTGTATTGTTTTGATTTACGCATACAATATAATTGTTTGGTTATATTGTATGTCGTTTGTTGTATTTTGGTTATAGCTGCTACTGTTTATAAAATTGTTGTTTATCTGTCAGCTATTGTGTGGTCGAGTGGCTAGTGCGCTTGACCAGCTCGCTAGATATCGTCGGTTCGATCCTACATGAAACTGTATTTTTTATATTTTTTATTCAAACTTAGCGAGAATTTGCAGGATGACTAAAAACGTGTTTGAACCTTTCTTGATAGTTTTAACGGTTTTTCGGGGTATAAATACGAGCTCGAGCATTAGTTTCAGGCAGAGAGTGTGTGCTCTCTCAAGGGAGCGTTAGTTCTCCAACGAGCCTAAGATGGTGTGTGCCGTCTTCTGCGAACCTGGTGAGGGCCAGGTGAGCGGGTTGTGGATGACCTTGGCTGCCTCTGACTCAGTGCTGTTGGTGTGTGCCGGCAGCTCGTGAGAGAGTGCAGAAGGTGGACCGTACCGGTGTAGCCGGTTGTTTTGTGCAGTGGTGTTGGCCGCTGTTCACCGTAATCGCGATTGTCAATGAGTGTTGGTGTGTGCCAACACTGTCTTAGATTGAAATCGCGATTGTTGATGGGTGTTATCAAGTGACAACACTGTAACCGTACCGTGTTCCCGTAACTTTGGTGTGTGCCATTGTTACTCGTTCATAGCGTGTTCCTGCAACCTTGGTGTGTGCCATTGTTGCCCGTTCATTGTTGATCGTGCATAGTAGAGAAAATATCCTGCAAGTATCGCTGGTTCATTGTTACTTTGCTTTGTTATATTTATTACTTTCTCGTTTTAATATATTTTAATAAAATATTAAAAATGATTACAATTGATTTCATTGTCAAAAGCCGAACTCTGTCTCTACTAAGCTACCCGAGCCCTTTTTGGCGTTCACGCCACCCTTTTCAGCGACGCTATGAGAGCGTCCTTTACAGGATCGACCATCTCTCCTTGTTCTGTGTTTCCGATTGATTGGCGCCCGAGCAAACCCTTTGACAGCATGGAGAATGAACAGGGACGTCATTACAAAATGGCGACCGAATAGGGACAACGGTCCGTCGTCGCCGTTACAATAGTTATATTTTGTCGTTGATGTAAACCAACACTATTTTCTTACATGAAATAAAGTATAGGTTTAAACAAAAAAAAATGCATATCGAAATTTTGACAGCAATATATTATAATTTATTTGACATTTCATTTCGATGCAATATTGTCAATTTAAGCCAAAGTTTAATATTTAAGTTACGTTGGTGCAACTGGCCATTAGTGTTATAAGTCTTAGTTTTCGCTATATAATCACAAAATTGATAATTGGGGTCCCGTGGTCAGAGTGTCTGGTCGGGTTCGATCCCAACCGACGCCAATTTCGAATTTTAAATGGCACAAAAGTGACCCCTGTGGTGCACTCTCCACGCCAGCAATGAGTGCCCGTGAGGTGACGCCTGGTAAGCGCCCGCACGGTACAAATATGTCATCATCATTACCGATATCTGCGATAAAGCAGATTGTGGCACACTCAGAAATGGGTAATATGCCGTGATGATATATTTATTTATGTAAACGCGAAATAGGACACATATTTTAGGAAACTCCCTCTGTTAAGACGCGATTTTTTCATTCCACCCTCGTAGTACCTATACTTTATTTAAAATAACGAAAGAATTTTGACAGATAGATTCAAGATTCTTGTGATTCTATTGGTTGCTTTGCTATCCGCTGTAGTCAAGCGCGGTTTACACAAACAATTCAAATATTTCATGTCAATATATATACCTGGCTTTACAATAAATATCTGTATCTGCCAACAAATAGTATAAAAATATTGTGTGAAGAAAAGTTTTCTATTTTTGTTATATGCATAAACTTCCATTTAAAATACTTTTTAGAAAATGTGAATCTGGCTCATTGGAGCTTCTTTTTAAACATTGAAATTGTTTTGTTGTAAAACAGCCTCCTAAACAACGCTCTAATTAACTGTCCTGTCAATACTCTATCGTTATCGTTATGTCAGAGTTTAGGCGTAGTATAATTCTGGTATAATTGTTCACTTACTTTGTTTAAGTTCAATATACAAGTTGTTGTATTTGTAGGTACCAACTGAGAAACTGAGCTCCTGCTTAACTTCATTTGTGACGTAGCCAAGAAAAAAACTGATTATTATATGCACCGCAATAATAAAATCCCGTATGATAAAAAAATCATGCACCACGGTATGTAACGTGTCATAGTCATACGCCAAGATGAACAATTCTTGGATCATATCCAGGGGAATATCCAGGAGGAAGAAGATCATCATTAGTATCATCCAGTAATAACAAAAAGTGCTGAATGGATGGATGATATACCAGTATTTCGACTTGATGTGTCTCTTCTTTTCATCGTCGTAGCTTTTCTGGCTACGGAAATGCAACCTGGCCTGCGGATGGTCCCGAGATATTGTTGTGATGTCTCTAATCCAATCTGTTAATGTTCGCCTGCAGAACAATCTTCTCTCCTGATATATTTTTAGATTACGGGTTCGTTCTAATGCGCATACGTGTTTATTAGATGTAGGCATTACAAAATGTATATAATACAAAAATAAAAACTATATAAAAAAAATTATGAGTATATATAAAATATGAACACGTGTCAAAAAGACAGAAATGTTTTTGTGGTAGCTAGGGTAATAAACAAAAAGCCTGCTTTTTTCTGACTAATATTCGAGTCACCATTCTATATTCAACGTTGCACAAGCGTGCTGCTTGCTTAAGCTGCGCACACACTTGAGCACGAATACGAATGAGGCAGGCCCGAGGCACGCCGAACAGTTCGGAACGAGCCAACTGCTGTCGGTCCATCAAAGGGATACGTGCTCAGTGTGGACGTGTTCAAAACATTTGAACACATTATTTTGAATACATTGTAAAAATGGACTGGACTCAAGAGTTATGTTTCGATCTTATAAACAAATATAGGAAATTATAAATTATGGAACCCTCGGGATTCCAATTTTTACAATTAAAAACAGAAGATGAGTGGGCAGAAATAGCAGCATCTCTTGAAAAAAGTGTAAAAGAAATAAAGAGAAAAGTGGATAGCTTAAAAGGGTCATACAGGCGAGAGAAGACGAGAGAAAAAAAGAGTTATAGCAAGTCTTTCTTCAAGTGAAATTGCTTTTCTGAATCATCTTGTATCGTTTTTCTTTATTTTACTTTTAATACCATTTAAAAGAAAATTAAAATCTTCTTTTGACATTCTGGTGAAATTTTTAAATTTGCCAATTATGTAAACAGGCATATCAAAATTAAAAATTGGACAATATAGTGTATGTTCGTGTTATAATTTAAAACTTCATATTGAATCTTTTCAAAGGCACTTCCGATTCCTATGGATTTTGAGGAAAATAGTGTATGTTCGTGTTATAATTTAAATCGTTATATTGAATCTTTTCTAAGGCACTTCCGGTACCAGTGGAATTTGAACAATATAGTGTATGTTCGTGTCATAATTTACACCGTTATATTGAATCTTTTCCAAGGCACTTCCGCTACCTATGGATTTTGAACAATATAATGTATGTTCGTGTTATAATTTAAATCGATATATTGAATCTTTTATAAGGCACTTCTGGTATCTATGGTATTTGAAAAATATAGTGTATGTTCGTGTTATAATTTAAAACGGTATATTGAATCTTTTCTAAAGCACTTCCGGTATAAAATTTGAACAATATAGTGTACGTTTGTGTTAAAATTTATTTATAGTGTATGTTCGTGTTATAATTTAAATCGGTCTATTGAATCTTTTTAAAAAAACTTCCGGTATGGAATTTGAACAATATAGTATATGTTCGTGTTATAATTTAAATCGGTATATAGAATCTTTTCTAAGGCACTTCCGGTAGCTATGGATTTTGAACAATATAGTGTATGTTCGTGTTATAAATTAAATCGTTATATTGAATCTTTTCTAAAGCACTTCCGGCATAAAATTTGACCAATATAGTGTATGTTTGTGTTAAAATTTAAATCGATATTTGAATCTTATGTGAGGCACTTCCGGTATGGAATTTGAACAATATAGTGTATGTTCGTGTTATAATTTAAATCGGTATATTGAATCTTTTTAAAAAAAACTTCCGGTATGGAAGTTGAACAATATAGTATATGTACGTGTTATAATTTAAATCGGTTTATAAAATCTTTTCTAAGGCACTTCCGGTACCTATGGATTTTGAACAATATAGTGTATGTTCGTGTTATAAATTAAATCGTTATATTAAATCTTTTCTAAGGCACTTCCGGCATAAAATTTGACCAATATAGTGTACGTTTGTGTTAAAATTTGAATCGATGTTTGAATCTTATGTGAGGCACTTCCGGTATGGAATTTGAACAATATAGTGTATGTTCGTGTTATAATTTAAATCGGTATATTGAATCTTTTCTAAGGCACTTCCGGTACCTATGGATTTTGAACAACATAGTGTATGTCCGAGTTATAATTAAAATTGTCATATCGAATCATTTTTAAGGTACGTTTGGTATCTATGGAATTTAAACTATATAGTGTATGTTCGTGTTATAATTTAATTCGTTTTATTAAATATTATCTAAGACACTTCCGGTACCTATGGATTATAAAGAATATAGTGTATGTTCGTGGTATAATTTAAATCGTTATTTTGAATTTCTCTATGTCACTTCCGGTATAAAATTTGACCAATATAGTGTTTGCTCATGTGAAAATTTAAATCGATATATTGTATCTTTTCTGAGGCGCTTCCTGTATGAAAGTTGAACAATATAGTGTATGTTCGTGCTATAATATAAGTGGCTATAATGAATCTTTTCTGAGGCACTTCCGTTACCTATGGAATTTGAACAATATAGTGTATGTTCGTGTTATATTTTAAATCGATATTGAATCATTTTAAGGCACTTCCGGTACGTGTGGAAATTGAAAAGCATAGTGTATGTTCGTGTTATAATTTAATAATTTCATTGAATATTTTTAAAGCAGTTCCTATACGTATGGAATTTAGAGAGAGAGAGAGAGAGAGAGAGAGAGAGAGAGAGAGAAGAAAACTGTGAGATAACAAATATTTATCAAAATACAAAGGCAAAAGTCGAAATAAAATTTAAAAAAAGTACAGTGAAAGAAAAGCGAATTGGAAGAAACAAAACAAATAAAAATCCATAATATCAGGGAAGTGAGAAAAAAGGTACTTCAGTATTTATACAACCGAAACTTATAGGTTAACAAGAACGTGGTTAAACAAATGTTTAAACAATAATACCCAGCGACACCTATAAAGCAATAGAAGTAACACACCACTGGCGGCAAAATGACAAACTACAAGGATTTAGCAAGAGAAAGAACCAATATTGCAGGTGACCTACAAATGTTATGAAGAAAACTTGGCTAAAAGTGTCAAAACAAAAGAAAGTGCGAAAAATACAACAAAACTTGCGAGAAATAAGGAAAACTAAGATAGAAGAAGGAGAAAATGTAAAAATAGGTTATAAGAAAATAAATATAGATGGAAAATGGTATTTCTGGGATGAAAATGAAATTACCATCAAAGAGATAGGGGAAAAATTTCAATAAAAATGGGGAAAACACAGTAGAAGTAACCAAAAAAATAAAAATAGGGTTTTGGAACGTAGCAGGAATTAAAAAGAAATATAATAGCTTTTGGGAATACGAGTATATAAAAATCTCTGATATAATAGGTATGACTGAGACAAGGATAGATGAAACTAATTGGAAAAGATGCCAAAAGAATTCAACTGGAAATGCAGATTTGCAATAAAAAATAACAGAAAGGGTAGATATAAAGGAGGCATTATAACAGGCGTAAAAAAGGGAATAAAAGAAGAAGAAACCTATAAATATAACGAACAGACAGAGGAAAGAAAACTAAAAATAAACGGAAAATTGTGGCGTGTGGTAACATTATATAATGAAGGTAGATTAAAGGAACAACTGGATGAATTAGATGGAAAACTAAATGAAACAGAACAACAATACATAATAATCGGAGGCGACATGAATGCTAGAACAGGAGAAGAAGGAACTATACAGGGTGTTCATTTTAACTGGGCCACCATTGCTATCTCGAGAACTATAAGAGCTACAAAAACGGTTAAATGGGAAAACAATTTCTATTATACAAGACAAATTTAGGGAACAGAAAAATTTGTTTTTTCGACCAGTGGTTCTCAAAATACGGGACTCAACTTTTTTATTTTAAATGTGAATATATATTTTTTATTTGCTTATTTGATAGAGAATTTAATTCTGAATTCAATGATATAATATTATCATATCTTTACATAACGATTTTTTGGAGTAAAATAGATATAAATTTTAAATTAATTTGATGAAAATATGATATTACTAAGAGTGCAATGAATGGAAAAACTGAATATGTACATGTGTTTTTTACGCATAATTAGAGTGCCATGATAGAAAGAAGTGAATAAAAGTATAATGAATGAAAAAAACTGTTATAATTTTTATTTTAATATTTAATTATAATGAAGAAATATTTACAAAAATAAAATAAACTCCTATAAATTTATAAGTACTGTTCAAAATTGCCTCCATTTTCATTTATACATAACTGTACTCTATGAAATAAACTATTTCTAACTAATCTTAATTTTCTTCCGTCAATAATGTTCAAAATATTTTCAATGCTGTTTTTTAATTGTTGTAGATTCTGATACACAGTATCGTAGACTTTATTTTTTAAATAACCCCATAAGAAAAAGTTTAAAGGGTTTAAATCGGGTGATCTTGCAGGCCATGCAATGGGTCCTTTGGTACCAATCCATTGATTTGGAAATGTTTCATTCAGATACGCGGTTACTTGACGAGAATTATGGGCTGGTGCTCCATCCTGTTGAAAGTGTAGATTTCTAACGACATTTAATGGCAGATCATCCAATATATCATCAAGTCTGTTTCTTAAAAATTCTAAGTAGCGATCTCCAGTTAGAGTACCTTCATACATGTGAAAAAACACTGTATCGTGCAAAATTGCACACCATACATTTATATTAAATTTTCTTTGAAAACTTCTTTCACATACCATAATAGGATTCTCGGAACTCCAATAATGTTTATTTTTACTTCCTTGTACGAAGTAAAGGAAGTATTGTAATCGCGAAAAATTTCGGTTTCCAGATTTCAACGGAAATATCCATTTTGAGCATCCCTGAATCCATTTAGACTAATTTCGTCGTGACGTCTGTACGTACGTTCGTACGTACGTACGTACGTATGTACGTACGTACGTACGTATGTACGTATCTCGCATAACTGAAAAACGGGAAGCCGTAGAAAGTTAAAATTTTGTATTTAGAACTGTTATAACATCTAGTTGTGCACCTCCCTTTTTGGTCATTACATAACTTGCGGAAGTGGTACTTTACTTGAAGCCTGTAATAGATTTCAATGAAAAACTATATTAAAATATAATCCAAAACTTTTCAAATTTGGTATATAAGACTTTTATATCAATGGGAATAACATAATAAATTTTAGTTAAAATGGTTTACCCGGAAGTGGTACTTTACTTGAAGCCTATAATAGATTTTAATGAAAAACTATATTAAAATATAATCCAAAACTTTTCAAATTTGATATATAAGACTTTTATGTCAATGGGAATAACATAATATATTTTAGTTAAATTGGTCTACCCGGAAGTGGTACTTTACTTGAAGCCTATAATAGATTTTAATGAAAACTATATTAAAATATAATCCAAAACTTTTCAAATTTAGTATATAATAGTTTTATATCAATAAGAATAACATAATAGATTTTGGTTAAAATGGTTTACCCGGAAGTGGTACTTTACTTGAAGTCTATAATAGATTTTAATGAAAAATTATATTAAAATATAATCCAAAACTTTTCAAATTTGATATATAAGACTTCTATATCAATGGGAATAACATAGTAGATTTTGGTTAAAATAGTCTAACCGGAAGTGATACTTTACCTGAAGATGTTATCAGTTTTTCTTGAAAAAAATGGTGTTATTTTGATTTTAGTAATAAATGCTTCAAATAAAAGTTTTAGAGAATTGAATTCTGCGTCGAAAACATTAATTATGATTAAATTAGCTCTTTGTATTCTCTAATTAAGTTTGCTATGGATTAGGACAAAAAATAACAAAAAAAAATAAAATGTTGATATCAAATTATGTCAAATATGTGCAATTTTATGATTGGGTCTGTTATAATACATATTTTAATTAACAAAATATGTATAGTGTAACAGGCGTACAAGGAAGTCATGTGCTGTCCACATCAGATATTTTACATTAAACATTCCATTATTGGAAAAATTTGCTTCATCTGTCCAAATAACACATTTTAAAATATCAATTCCTTCATTAATGATTAAATGGCAAAATTCAAGTCTGCGGTCATAATCACCAGGTTGCAAGTGTTGAACTTTATGGAATTTGTATGGCTTATACTTGTGTCGTTTTAAAATTTTATGCACCGTCCCTACACTTAATCTGCATTCATCAGAGGCCATTCGTACAGAAGCTCTTGGATTGGCTTCAAAATATGCCAAAACATTTATTTCATTGTTTTCATCCACCGGTCTTCTGGGTTTATGTATAAATGCAGTAGTACCACGTAATATTAGGTCAAGTTTTCGGAAATATTTCCGCGACGGTACTACTCTTTCAGGATATCGTTCCCCATACATATTAACTGCAGCTCGCGAATTTTTTTTTGATAAAATGTATGTTTCAAACATCTCAACTTTTTCAATGTGAGTAAAATTATACATTTTTAAAATTAAATTAAATGATTTTGAACTTCACTTGACAGTTATGATCACTTAACAAAACAAAATATTCACTTATTTCATTCAGAGCACTCTAATTCCAGGTTAAAAAATTACTTGTATTCAGTTTTTCCATTCATGGCACTCTTAGTAATATCATATTTTAATCAAATTAATTTAAAATTTTATATCTATTTTACTCAAAAAAATCGTTATGTGAGGATATGATAATATTATATCATTGAATTCAGAATTAAATTCTCTACCGAATAAGCAAATAAAAAAAATATGTTCACATTTAGAATAAAAAAGTTGAGACCTGTATTTTGAGAACCACTGGTCGAAAAAAAAATTTTTTCTGTTCTCTAAATTTGTCTTGTATAATAGAAAATGTTTGCCCATTTAACCGTTTTTGTAGCTCTTATAGTTCTCGAGATAGCAATGGTGGCACATTTAAAAGGAACACCCTGTATATAGACATGAAATAAACGATCTGAGAAGAAAATCAAAAGATAAAATCATAAATAAAGAAGGCCTAACATTGTTACAAAAAGTTGAAGATAGAGGATGGAGTATTTTAAATGGAAATGCTTGGAATCAGGGAGCAAAACAAATGAAATTAAAAATAACGTTTTGCGTTTTGCAGTTGAAAATCAAAATGAGACATAACATAATCCTGGTCACAAATCTCTCGTTTTCTAACACTCTAAGGTCGTCCGAGTCAGATGTCTGCTAACTATAGATACTAATTCGTTTACATTTGTTTAACAAAAAAGCGCACATCACTTCACCAACCACTTATTGAACACAAATGCCGAGAAAACGATTGAATACAACAAGAAATGGCGGAACACATGAACAATGAACACAGCCTTCCAGTCTTAGATGTTGCTGTGACTGCGCAGTTGTACAAAGTTGCACTTGCAAGGTTTTCAAGTAAACGTTTCTGATGTACCAGCTAGCGTAAGTCTTTGCAACATTTCATAAAAATTGGTTAAGTAATTAACGTATCAAGAGGCCTATTCTGTAACTCGGTGGTTAATTTTTAACAACTGGTTAAAAAAATTGTTCAATAGCTATTGCTTTGACAACTAAAAATTCAATTTGTTTGTTATATATTAACATACTTGATTGGTTAAATTTTTTAACCAGTTGTGAAAAATTAACTACTGACTTACAGAATAGGCCCGCAAGGGTGTTATAAGGACAATAACGCCTAAGGTCAACAGTGTACTTTCCGAGGGCCTCTGCCCCGAGGTGTGTACGTTGAACGAAGGGGTTATTGTCCGTTTAACACCCGTGGTGCGTTTAACGTTTAACGTCCGACCGATATATTATTTTAATAATAATAATAATAATAATAATATTTTATTTACCAAATAACAATTACATGTTTGGTACGTCAAATATGCTAGTACATAATATAAAATATTAAAATATTCGAATATTCGTCAGACAATACACTGGAGAAAATTTTACATAAGAATGTAATCTAGACGCAGCATCAGAACTCTGAGTCTGTCAGATATTGCTCGATACTGTAATAACTTTTATCTATTAGTTTTTTAGAAATAACAGATCTAAATTTGTTTAAATTTAGATCCTTTAAGTCTTGTGAAAGTTTGTTAAAGAGATTCAAGTTTATATTGTTAATTGTGGAATTTTTCTTTGTCAGTCTTGGAACAACCAGATTTAATTTATTTCTCGTCTCGTATTCATGAATCTCGGCATGCGATCTGAATTTTGATAAATGTTTCCTAATATATATTAAACAATTTAGTATATATTGAGAATAAATTGTGTGAATTTTATTATATTTGAATAGTTCCCTGCAGTGTTTTCTGGGACTAACACCAGAGATAATTCGAATTGCCTTTTTTTGCATTATAAATAGTCTGTCAGCATGCGGGGATTGACCCCAGATTATCAATCCATACGACATAACTGAATGGAATAATGCAAAATAAGCGATTCTTGCTGCTGCGGGACCCACAATATAATATATTTTACGGAGAGCATATAAACATTTCGCTAATTTGCTAGATACGATATCGACGTGGCTTTTCCAGTTTAAATTTCTTTGTACGTGGAGGCCTAAGTATTTAAGCATAAATTCGTTAGATTGTTTTGTATTTTTAAAGTCAATTATACTTGTTTTTTCTATATTTAAAACTAGGTGATTTGCAGTAAACCAGTTTAGTGCTTGATTCAAAATTATATCTGAGTTATTTGTAACTATATTTATGTCATTACTACTTGAAATAAAAGTTGTGTCATCAGCAAACTGTATAGTTTTTGTATTTATATTTTTTGCTAAATCGTTTACATAAATTAGGAACAATAAGGGCCCCAATATACTTCCTTGGGGTACACCCTTATTTGACACTTTAACATTGCTAACAGTGTTATTAACAGACACTACTTGCTGTCTATTTTCTAGATAAGATTTTAATAATTCCAAACAGACTCCTCTTACACCATAGTATTCCAGTTTGCCTAATAATGTGTCGTGTGACAAAGTGTCAAAAGCTTTACTTAGGTCAATAAATGTGCCTCTACATATTTCTTTGTTTTCCCAAGAATTAGTTACGGTTTCTACAAGAGATAATAAAGCATCATTGGTAGCCCTACCTTCACGAAAACCATATTGTTCGTTTGCTAAGTGATTATGTGCATTGAGGAAATGTAAAATTCTTGTATATATTACCTTTTCAAGAATCTTGGAATAAACTGGTAAAATTGCGATTGGTCTATAATTAGACGTACAGTCAGGTGCTCCACTTTTAAAAATCGGAATTATTTTCGTCATTTTAAATTTATTAGGAAAAACACCAAATTGTAGGCAAGCATTAATTAAATCACATAAAGGTTTTGCTATGCTATCAGCAGTAACTTTAAGTAGTCTGGTGTTTATGTCATATAAGTCTAAAGAATCAGTGCACTTTAAATGTCGTATAATATTTTTTATTTCAAAGGGTGTTGTTGGTTCAAAATAAGCCGAATTATTGCACTTATTTAGTTTATAAATAAATTCAAAATAGTTGTGTTGGGTAGGCACTATGGTATTTGTAATTTTGTCCGCAACAGAGATAAAAAAAATCGTTAAATTCATTAGCACTTATAGGACATGTTGAGGTACTTTTAATTCGACCGGTTTCTTTGTTTATTAGGTTCCATGTAGTTTTAATTTTATTATTTGATTCATTGAGTTTTTGGAGATTATAAAGTTTACGTGATTCTCTTATTCTATATCTATAGTCTTTTTACCTTCCGTCACCTTTAGGTAAGGAAGGTATTGTCTTTGGTCAAAAAATTCGGTGGTGAGTTTTTAATGACTAAGCACGTTTTAGGGTCCCTACAATACAAATTTACTATTTTTAAGATGATGTCTGTATGTATGTGCGTGTGTCCGTGTGTGTGTATGTGTGTCCGTGTGTGACAAATTTTTCTCCGACGATAACTCCAATACTACAATTCTAAAAATTATAATTCTTTCGTATTCCTCTTCTGTACAACCATATGAAGAGTTGATTAGATTTTGGTTATAATTGATCCACCGGAAGTACCCTTATTTGAAGTTTTTAACAGTTTTTCTTAAAAAACGCAGTTAAATGTTATTTTTTGACATTTTGATATTATGTATATTAAAGAAAATACTCTTCTCTATACGGTTTAATTATACATTTTCCTTCATATTCAATAGATGTAAATTTAAAGCATTATAAAGAAATTAATTTTCAAAAATTAGTCAGCTTTGTTATTTATCATGGAAACAACTGACATAATTATTCAAAAAAAATTTAATTGACAGATGTCAGTTGCAAGTGCAAACCCAAATATGGAAAGTATAGGTTCTAAAATTGGTATGTCATAGTGTTACTTGCAAGTGACATGCAGAGAAAGGCCAAAGATAAGATGAAAGGACATTACTTAGTGTAGTTTATGTTATAATTTTATTGAATTTATAGAACCTTTTCAAATGAACTTTTGGTATGGAATTTGTAAAAAATAGTATGTGTTCGTGTTCGATTTTACATGATATTATATAGAATCTGTTCCAAGGACCTTTTGGTATGGGATTTGTACAAAATACATCGAATTGACGGAAGGTCTTGTGCTGGCCACAACAGATTTTTTTAGTTTGTTATATCTATGTGCCTTGATATCTGGGGTAATCCAGTTACTTTTATTCGACTTGTAATCTCCCTTCTTAGTTATAACTGGAAAAGCAATGTCTCTGTGGTGGATAATCGTTTCTAAAAATATATTACATTTTTTTTGTGGACAAGACTCAGCATACAGTACATCCCAAGATTCACTAGACAACGAAAGCGAAAAATTAAATAAATTTGACTCATTTTTATAATTTCTGAATTGCTTTTTTGTAAAATGGGGATACATTTGATTAGACTTATCCTCACCTTTGAAGAAAAGAGCTTTATGATCTGATAAAGATTTTTATCAATTTTTGTCTTGTCATTATAATATCTATCTATTATATCTAGTTGCTTAAATTCTGTAACTTCATAAAATAATTCATTTTCAAATTCATTTATAACCATTAGATATTGAGAAAAATATTTCTTATCTTATTGTTTTTACCTTCCGTCACCTAGGTAAGGAAGGTATTGTCTTTGGTCAAAAAATTCGTTGGTGAGTTTTTAGTGAATAAGCACGTTTTAGGGTCCCTACAATACGAATTTGCTATTTTTAAGATGATGTCTGTATGTGTGTGTGTGTGTGTGTGTGTGTGTGTGTGTGTCTCCGTGTGTGTGTGTGCCCGTGTGTGACAAATTTTTCTCCGACGATAACTCCAATACTACAATTCTAAAAATTATAATTCTTTCGTATTCCTGTTCTTTGCATCCATGTGAAGAGCTGATTAGATTTTGGTTATAATTGATCTACCGGAAGTACCCTTATTTGAAGTTTTTAACAGTTGTTCTTGAAAAAACGCAGTTAAATATCATTTTTTGACATTTTGTGATTATCAATATGAAAGAATATCTTATTCTCTATACGGTTTGATTATACATTTTTCTTCAGATTCAATACATATAGAGTTATAGAGACATTAAGAGAGATTAACTTTCAAAAATTAGTCAGCTTTGCTAAAATTATGGAAACAGCAGATAATTCAAAAATTTTTAATTGACAGATGTCAGTGTCAAATGCAAAACCAAAGTTGAAAGTATAGGGTCAGAAAGTTATATGTGAATGTGATAGTGTCCCTCGCAAGTGACTTGCAGTTGCAGACTCGCCTCAAGATTGGAATTTTCAATGCCAGAAGTACAAGAAAGGCCAAAGAGAAATGGAAGGACTGTGTAGATATGAGAGAGGAAGAATTATGTGAAGAAGATGCGTTGGACAGGAATGAGTAAAAGAGAAGTGTAAGAAACAGCGACCCCTAATAAAATAGGGAAAGGAACTTTCGGTATGGAATTTGTAAAAAATAGTGGGTTGGTGTTAAAATTTTACAGGATATACAGCATCTTTTTCTAGGAACTTTTGGTATGGGATATGTACAAAATACATCGAATTGACGGAAGGTTTTGGGCTGGCCACAACAGATGTTTTTTTTTTTTTTCTTTATAGCGACTATTTACTGATAGACAATATTCAACATCAGATGATCAGTACTATTCCCCAGGTTTGCGACCGTAGACACTCAGGCAAAAGAAAATACAATGCATTCTTATATTGTCATAAATCAGAGAATATTATGTAAACAGGCATATCAAAATTAAAAAAAAAAAAAATAAGTCCACAAGATATAACTGTTGCTTACATTACTTCATGCTACAGTTCAGAAATGTAAACTAAATTTTTCAATTAGCACTAGAAAACTCTCAATTCACTTCAAAGTATGCATAATGTTATAAGCAATCAATATAAATTGTAAAATAAACGTAATATCGTCTCTGACATAGGAAATTCAATAGAACTTTTTACACTAACTATGCTCACTTAATGATATCCAACTTTCAAACTTTCTTAAAACGAAGTAATAAATAATGAATTTTATATACATAATGTACAAATTTGTATTATTACTTTACATATACAAATTTCATTTTAAAACGCCTACTGTTAAAAAATATCAAATTCCAGAAATGTCGCCAGATCTTAAAAATACTAATTTAAAATTCTATTTGAATTTCATTTATTATAATACATAATAATAGAACTAAAATAAGTGTTTTCACTATTTATTTCAATTAATTTAAATGTATTTTTACTTATTTCACATTGACGTATAACCCCAAATATTACTTGTCAAGAACACGTTTAACTAGAATGTACAGTTCGTGTACTAATATTGATATGATGTTGGCGCCACCTTTGCTTGTTCTCCGAACTATTTCACCGTCCCCAATTTCAGAAATAGACGGATAATCTGATACAACACAAGAATTATATTAAATACAATATGCTGAGAATATGATTATATTATGTATTTAGTGTTTCACTAATGTGTAATAGTTATTAATTTCTCCATAAATTTTAAACTATTCTCAGATGGCGTTGTCGTCTGTCAACAGTGATATAAATGTCCATAAATATTCTTTTGTTTATTAACTGAACTACCTCTGAGTCTATTATATTATATGATAATAATAAAATAAGTGTTTAACTATTTGTTCAGATTCATTTTTATGTAAAATGTCTGACAACTAACCATCCGTGAGTAACTTGTTACGTTTTATTTATGCGAATTTTGTATTATGTGTAGCTACGGTTTACTTTTGCGAATATATTGTGTATCAGTGGCGGCTCGTCCAGGGTGGCAGAGGGGGCAGTGCCCCCTCAGATTATTTTACATCAATATATTATAGATTAATTATTATAAAAGTATCAATTTAATCCTATCGTTAGCATTAAACAATGTACTGTTTAAATTGAAATTAGCGCTGTGCCGTTCAGAAGCGCAATATGCATCGAATTCTGTTTGAGGGGGCATGCCCCCTTCAGAGAAGAATTATAGCATTATATTCCGCGATACGTTCCAAACTTGTGCAGTAACTAGTGCAGAGTGCAGCGCTCACCAGTGATGCACAAGTGAGACGTACGTCGGGTCACGCAGCACACAGAGGCGGCAAGCCCCCCCTGCCAATCTATAATACTGATTTCTTTACTTATGTACTACAGCAAATTACCCGTGCTAATGGGTACACAATATTTTCAGTATTCTTTTTATTTTTATGAAAATATGAAATCTATTTACCGGTTTGTTCGCATTTAAACATTGGATTTATTATTTAAATAATAAATATGTATATATTATATTTATAATAAATTCTATGATATTAATGATTAATATGGAGTTATACAGAATTAATTTGTATAAAACAAAATAATAATTTAAAGTAAACATTCTGTAAAACTGATATAACAACATACATAAAGTATTTTCAAAAAAAAATTATTAACTAATTTTAATAAATAAATATGCATGTATTTAAAAAAAATCATTGAAGAGTTTTTTTTAACAAAATTGATATTTTAATTTCCAAATGAATGTTTTGCTTATTTTTCAAGCTTGTAAATTAATTCATAAAAATAATCCCAATATCTGAGTGAAAGAGCCGCAGAGGTGGCTAGCCCACGTTGTGACTCAGAAAGAATCGATCATACTCGGAGCACTTCGTACCTCGCGTTTCGCGTAGCAAGAGCAAGTCTCACAAAGCACCTCAGTCTCAGGTCTCAGTCGTATATAACTTGCGTTATTCAAAGCTTGAATGTGTAGTACTGTAATATTCCAATTTTACTACTTATTCTTATCTTGTTACTTCTACTTCCTTCTATTGTAATATATTTTTGTATCATTATCTCTTGTTCTTGGAGGTCTTCTTCTAGTTTTTTCTATTGTATTTATATTCTTGTTGATAATTAATATTAAAATTGTTAGTAAGCAAATCGGATTTCTAAATAAAGTTCCATGACCACAGATTAATTTGCCCCCCCGGTCAAAAATACCACGAGCCGCCACTGTTGTGTATGTAGAGCCTTCTTACAGCTGGCTGTATCACTCAGCAGCGTTGAATTTTGAATTTGCGAGTTCTACCTGGCAATTTTGAATTGTTGCTCGCTGGTGAAAGGAAAAAAATGATTGTATATATGTGAGTATGATCACATGCATTGTTTGATATCTCTGTAGAATTTCTGTGTGATTCTCTAATAGTTCTGCTAGATTTAAAGATCCACTTCAGTCATATGTTAAGAAAATTAAGCCGCACAACACCTAGGGTAATGGCTAGTAAATATTTTATTAAGTAACTCAGAATTGTACTTATTACTCAGTAGTAAGATTTAAAATTATTTCACATATTTTATAAAGTACATAATTTCATATATTGCGATGAAGCGTATGCAGTGGCGTATCGTAGCATGATGGATGGCTCTAACATATACTTTCTTTTAGGCTTTCAATTTGTACTTACAATTTACGCTTAAATTAGAATCTCAAGTTACAATCAAACTTTTACACGACGTATGGTCGCGAGACGACTGTCCAAACAGCTGAATTGTATTACTCGAACACGAAAATTTCGAAGCAGGCCGCGCCGTCGAAATCCACCCTATCGACAAGTCCGTGCCGTCGAAATCCACGTCGTCGAAACTTACCCCCTCCACTTTGATCGCGCGGTCGAAAACCACGCCGTGGAAATAATCAATAATTCGTCTGCTTCGGCATAGTAATATATATACTAAACTAAACTAGTTTAATAGGTATATTGGCATAGTGCACGAGCAAACCGGCCCGTCGAAACTTATCCCCTCCACTATTACTAATAATCAATAATTCATTCTGCGTAACTTTCCCCCTTTACTGTTTCTAATATACTTCAATAGAATACCGATAGATGGCGATACCATTGAAAATTGTACAAAATTTGAATTTGTAACAAATAGTATAATTTATTATTATAGAATATAAAAAGAGAATATATTTTAAATTTTCTTATTTTATTATTAATTAAATATTTATAATTATAGATACATATATTACATATACCCTTCAGAAATACCACCAATCTCATCATTGAACTGGAAGAATCTCATGAATTAGAAGAATAAGAGTGAATAGAATGAATTAAAAATTATAAAAGTATATAAAGACATGTGTTTTTGTGTGTACCAGATTTTTTTCTTGAATTTAAGTTTTTAAAACTTGAAATTTCAACTTTTTGCGCGTTGTGTCGTATGCATCATGCATCTCACATGGTTTTTAAAAAGTCGGGATTATGAGTTGCCAGTTAGGTTACGTTGCAGTTAGTATTTTTTTAAATAAATATTGTGGTATTCATAGTCGGTAAGACATGTCTTGAGATCATCTCCATGAAGACAATTTTATTTATTAAGATTGTCTTATTTTCACCATGGATTCATAGTCGTATCTTAATTAAGTCTTGAGGCATAAGTATAAATAAACATAAAATACAATTTCATAAACGTGTTCGAAAATCTCAAAATCGATAAATCATTTTTTAAACAAAACTCGTCGTTGCTATCGTCACGCCTTTTTTTACTCTCTTCTATTATTTTTTCCAGCAACCATTCAATTCTTTTTCTTGATGGCAGAATAGGTTGTAACAGATGACAGATATAGGTTATGTGTCTGACACTCCTCCTGTATCAATGAGGGATTACACCATTTTTTTTTATAATTTCATCTGAAAATATTAGGAAAACTAAGACTATTAATGAAAATCCGGTGAAAAAATTCCTATTAATAAGCGAGTTATGGTCTCCCGAATGTTGAAAAGATTGACGTGACGTCACATTTATGTGTTTTTATACCAAACTGTTTTCATCATGGACCTAAATGTTCTTGAAATATATGCTATTTTAAGTTATATTTACATAATAATAAATGAATAATATAACACTGTATAAGTCTACATACTTTATAATTACAGGTGTATTTAAATTATTAAATTTAATGCAAGAAATTTATGTTAAAATAAAACTGTTTGGAAACTGTAGTACAGGAATGTTAGCCGCTCCTTTCGAATTTGAATTTCTTAACTTCCATTGGTAGTAATCCCCACCTCCTAACACGCTATTTGTAATGCACGTATAGGCGGTTTCTCGGTCGCCAATCAAAATATTTTCATATTAGTGTCGAAGCGCTATAACAAAAAAACCCTTTATTTCCGAAATATCTCAATTATACCATTTCATTTTTTTTATTAATATTCGTTATTCAGCATATATATTCGTAATTTTTTACTATTTTCCTTTAATTCGATTGAGCCGTAATCCCCCATTGGGTAGTTTATTTCCGATTGATGCCATTCTTCCTCTTCCTAAACATTTATTGACACACCTCCTTTGGTCTTCGTACTATTTCCCAAACATCGTTTTCCTTCATATTATTTAGCTCTTCTTCAACTGCTTCTGTCCATTTTTTTTTTCTTTGTGACTCTATTGCTTGCTTGAATGATTTTAGTTCTGTTTCATATGTTTTTTCTTTTTCTTCTTCTGCCATTTTTGCTGTGTTTCTATTATATGTTATGTAGTCTTCTAGCTTCTTTGGTTTTTGTATTTTTCTTCCTGATCTTGTTTCTATTCTCTGTGTTTCTCTTTCATTATTTGAATTTTTTATCTCGGTGCTTTCTTCTTTTTCATTTCTTTTTTCTACGATGATTTCTTCAGTTTCGCTTCCGTTTTCTTCGTTATATTCCTCATTTTCTTCTTGCTCTTTATTTCTCAAATGTTTTGTATTTTCTCCATTATTTTCTATTTCAATTTCTTCAACTATGTCTTCTTTATTTTTTTCCATTTCAATTATTTCGAGTTGGTCTTCATTTTCTGGTTCTTCGCTTATTTGTATATTTTTTGTCCATTTTATTCTTGGTTTTCCGTTCTTCTTCATTTCTCTTTGTCTTCTCATTGGCATATCGTTTTCATTAAATTTTACATCGTGACTTACTATCATCTTCTGCAATTTTTCATCCCATATTTTATATGCCTTTGCATGTTCTGCGTATCCAATAAAAATCCCAGGTTTTCTTGTTGATTTCCATTTTTGTCCTTTTTTCGTTTTAAAATACCAGCACCTGCATCCAAATTTCTTCATGTATTTTATTGTCGGTTTTCTTTCTTCCCATTTTTCATAAGGAGTGATCCCATTGTTCGCTGTTGTGGTTCTCCTATTTTTTATATGACATGCTGTGTTAGCTGCTTCTCCCCATAAGTCGTCGTCGGCCCCTGCTTCTTCCATTAAACATCGTGTGATTGTCATTAGTGTTTGTTTGAATCTTTCCGCCACTCCTGTAAAATTTTGTTGAAATTTCTGTTCACATGTTCTGTGCCATTGTCGCTTCGTAAAATTTTGATTTTCTTGCCGTGCTTGTTTTCTACTTCCTCTTTGTATTCTCTAAATGTCTCTGTTACTTCATATTTGTTTTTGATGCAGTATATTTTCGTGTATCTGCTATAGTTGTCCGTAAACGTCAGAATGTATCTATTTCTTCCTCTTGATTCTGGTGATATGGGACCAATCAAGTCTGAGTGTATTCTTTCTAGACAACTTGTTGCTCTGTTCAACCTTTTGTTTGGAAATGGGTTTTTTCCAGGGATTTGTTAACTACTGGATGGAGCAAGTGTATATCGATATATGTATTTCTTGTGTACCCGGCTGGATTAAGAGAGAACACAGGAAGTGTGAGTGAGAAAGATATAGATAATTCTACTTTAGACAAGTGAATTTGATATTCATATCTGTCATATTCATATCTGTCAAATTCACGTCAAAAATTAATTGTGTTTAAGTATATTTCGTCATGAAACGTGAAATGAGTACGAATACAACCAATGCAACACTAAATTAAAATATGTCATGTTTATTTGTCAAATTATTTTTTAAAAGAAATCATAATTTTAATCATAACTTACTAATGAAACGACACAGCACCGTACATCACATATTTTGATACACAATTTTCAACACAACCCCTTAAAATAATTATATTTCAATGATGATATCAAGAATAACCTAAAATCTGTTAAACCTGTCAAACAAAAGATTTGACATGTAACGGAAACAAAGACAACAAATCGGAATTATGTATGACTGTCTCTGTCGATCTGGCCGGGTACATGGTAAAGATACACTCGCTCCATCCAGTAGTTAACAAATCCCTGGTTTTTTCTTATTTTACAAATATTGCATATCTCGCAGTCTTCATTTAAATTTTCGTCTATTTCGTACAGTCTTCTTAGCCTTTTCATTTCGTTTACATTGGGATGTCCCAGTCTTGAATGCCATGTTTCTTTAGTTTTCCCTCCTAGTGCCCATTTATTTTTCTTCTCTCGTACTATATACAATTTCTCTCTTTTTGCTGCTTGAAGTTCTATTTCGTTTTCCTTAGTGAGTATTTTTGCTATTTCATTTTCGAATATGATTCTTTTTCTTTTTACCGTAAATTTTGCTAGTGAAAATAGGTTATTATGTAATTTCGGTACGTAAAGGACGTCTCTTAAAATCATTTCCTTTCCTCCGCATTCATCTTTCCAAATTACTTTGATTGTTCCTCTTCCTTCACTTTTTAATGGTTCTCCTCCTGCGCAGTTTACCTCTCCATACTCTTCGTTTAAAGTTATAAATTTTTTCAAATAGGGTGTTATATTTTCTGATGCCCCGCTGTCTAAAATCCACTTCATGTCGTCTTTTTCACAATTCTTCATTGCCATGCTTGTTGTTTCTTTCTTATGCCACTCTTTTTCATATTTAGGACAATTTCTTGCTATATGTCCATGTTGCTGACATCTATAGTATTTGCGGTCTTCAATGTAGTGTTTTCTGTCTTCATTCTAGTGTTTTCTGTCTTCATTTTAGTGTTTTCTGTCTTCATTGTAGTGTTTTCTTTCTTCAATGTATTCTGATCGTCTATAACTTCTTCTTATATCTTCTCGACTGTCCTCTTTGATGTGTTCTGGTCTTCTGTAATTTCTTCTTTGTTCTTCGTTCCTGTTCTCTTCTACTTGTTCTGGTCTTCTGTAGTTTCTTCTTCGTTCTTCGTAGCTGTTCTCTTCAACTTGTTCTGGTCTTCTGTAGTTTCTTCTTCATTTCCCTTTTCTCGTTCTTCCTTTAATTGTTCCTCGTTCACTAATTTCTTGTATATGTTTTCAATGTTTAAATTTTCGTTGTTCAAGTTTACTTGTCGAATCGCGCTTTCGTAGTCATCTGGAAGTCCTGTTAATATCATGGCGAGATTTGTTTTTTCATTTATCGTTATCCCATGTTCTGTCAAATTTTTCGCCGCGTTTTTCTTCTTCTGGATATATTCCCCCATCTTCTCTCTCCCCTTTTTCTCATTCACGTAACCTTTTAGCATGTATATCGCTCTAAAACTATCAACCTTAGTATGTTCATCTTTTAATTTTTTCCAAATTACTTTCGACGTTTTACAATCTTCGATTTTCTGCAGGTTCTTGTTGTCTATATGGAGTATGATTAGTGATCTGCAGATGTTGTCTTTTCTTATTTCATTTTCTTCTTTAGCCGTGTATTTTTCTTCGATTGCCTCTTCTACATTCTTCAGTGTCAAGATACTTAACATTTTAATCACCCATGTCATATAATTTTCGCCGCTTAACTCTTCGATCGTTTCATCCATCGTATCTGGGCACCATAACCTATTGAAGACCAACTAGTATATATTAAATCTTTTATTTCAAATACACAATAAACATAAAATACAATTTGATAAACGTGTTCGAAAATCTCAAAATCAATAAATCATTTTTTAAACAAAATTCGTCGTTGCTATCGTCACGCCTTTTTTTTACTCTCTTCTATAATTTTTTCCAGCAACCATTCAATTCTTTTTCTTGATGGCAGAATAGGTTATAACAGATGACAGATATAGGTTATGTGTCTGTCAGATGCTGCTGACAGATATTGACAACTTAAGACGGTCTTGATGAAGGCAATGCTTAAGATATTGGCCGCGTTCGGCACCCCGGCAGCACTGGCAACGATGAGCACCGCTGAGCGTCGATGATTGCCGAATGTAATTGCTGGACGACTCACATTCATACATTCATTGTGTTCGGCAAACTTCGGTGGTCAGCGATGCCAGCGATGAAAGGTGCTGAACGCGACCATTGCTTACTTCACTTCGGTTATTTTCGGTAAACTAAAATACGAAACAACCAATCGCAGCAGAATAAAATTAAAGCTCAAAAAAATTAAAAATTTATAGATCTAGTAGTTTGTGACAAACAATTAAGAAACAATAAAATTTGATTCTGTCAAATATATTTATTTTATAGATTATGTCGAAAGTGCGACATTATACTCCATTTGAGAAAAAAATATTTCTTGATATTTTAAAATTATATAAGAATATAATTGAAATTAAAAAAAGCAATGCGGCTACTTTAAAAGAAAGCATGGTGTAAAGTGAAGGAGCTGTATAACAACTCGCAAAATATTACTCAAGAGGTAAAATTTTAACTTTATTATTTTAAATTTTAGTATTAGTAGCATTGATTTGAAATAATAGTCGCACAATTAAAAAAACTGTGGACTAATATTAAGCAGTCTCAGCGAAATGCACTCACCACCGGATGTTTAGAAATAGCGCCACATTTAATGGTCACTGCACCAGTAATATTTTCCTCTAATATAGAAGAGACAGAAATAATTGGTACAATAATGTGCATTATTCCATTTTTGAGACTATTTTTCATTTCTTTTTTTTATCTTACCATAGACATAAACCAAAGAGATTTACTTGGCAGCAAAATGAAGAAGAACATATTATTGTCACTGAAGAAGTGCATATAAATGAAAATGGTATTTATGAAAAAGTAATTAATTTGATATTAAAGTATATAAATCAATTTTTATTCAGGTAATACAAATACAAGAAAAAGACGCAATGAAAACGATTTAAAACTATTAAGAATAAACAAAATTATGAAACAAGAAGAAGAAATGGCAGAAATGAAGAGAAAACATGAAGAAATGTTATTCGAATTAAAAGTAGCTCATATCAAAGAGCTACAACTATTAGAATTGCAACATAACAAGACACTACAAGAATATGAATTGAAGGAAGCAAAATTAAAGTTACAATTAGCTGAGCATAAATAATATTCTTTAGAATTAAATAAATTTTAGTTGAGTGTTAGTTTTTCTTTTCTTTTTATAATAATAGGTAAAATATGTAATGTAAAGTATGCATCGGTGTAAACATGTATAGGCAACGGGAAATGTCGTATGTCGACGCATAGGTGCCCGAAGGCCTAAGGGGCACTGCGACATTTTGCCGAACACTCGAGAAATATTTTTGATATAGGCCAAAGTCATTAATTCTTTATTACTATTATTCGGTTGACATTATTCTAATCCAGTTCTTTTTAAAAATTTTTGATTACGACAAAGAAATGCTTGATTACAGTAAAAAAAATCTGTTGTGGCCAGCACAAGACCTCTCGCCATTTCCATATTTGGCTATATAAGTATTGTACTGCACTTCGCTTTCAAACCGTCGTTTTATAACAAAATATTACAGAACTTTACCCAAATATTGTTTTTTATTGTATTTAACATGTCTTCTGCACACATATAATTCTAAATATATATATTTTTCATTGTATGAGGAAGTTTCTAAATGTAAGAGATTGTTCCAATTTATTAACCAGATTGGCGGTATTTCTGATGGATATACGTATTTTACCACAATTTTACCTATAATTTCAAATATTTAATTAATAAAACAATAAGAAAAATTAAATATACTTCCCAGAAAAAGCTATCAGAATGTCAGTAAAACTGTTGATATTTTTGACAATGACATGTGTCATGTTATAAACATTGGAATTTGTCAACTGGTTTCCTTAGTGCCTTAGCCTCTACGATAAGTGTACTCTATAAATTATAGTGTCTTTATCTCTAAATCTATGCAAGATATAATAAAATTTTTAAGTGTATTAGATGGAGAATTTTATGTTCTTCAATATTTAATAAAAAAAAATCCCAAAAAATTATATTTGGAATAATTTTTCTAAGAAACTACTACTTCCGGTTGTTCAATTGTTACCAAAATCTAATCAGCTCTTCCCGGGAATGTCAGGTTGAGGAAACTGCAGTTAAATATTTTTTAAGTCTTATAGTTTTTGAGCAATCGTGTCTACAACATCCAGACATACACACATACACACATACACACATACACACATACACACATCCACACACACACACAGACATCATTTTAAAAATGTTATAATCGGATTATAGGGACCTTAAATCGTGCTTATTCAATAAAATCTGGATATGCGAATTTTAGCATGAATCCAATACCTCTCTTAGCGAGAGGTAAAAATCTGATGTAGCCAGCACATGACCTCCCGCCAATTCCATGTTTAAAATAGCAATGAGCTTTAATTAAAGTTTCACTTCCGATTGATCGTTTGTATACAAAATCTACTTTGTTGTTCCAATAAATAGAAAAGTTTGTAATACGAAATTTTGGATTGTTTTATTATATTTTTCCTGAAAAATCTGTTTGAGCTTCAAATTAAGTACTACATCCGGTTTATCATAATAGTCAAAATCTAATATGTTGTTTCAAATTATATAAGAGTATTAAATACCTACCAACTTTGCGAAGTTTTGGATCATTAATATATTTTAAGGAAAAATCGTCACACACACATTATTGTCAAAATCATCACCAACTTCCTTATGCTCTAAAACGCAATCTGTGTAAATTCTTCGCCGTACATTATCCATTTCATAAATGTGTAGTTGCAAACACTTTCAAATCACGTTCTTATTGAGAGCTGTTTGATATATAATGCTGCAAACGTCAAACTTAAATCGAATTATCCTGTATATCTAATATTTATGTATGATGGAAAATATATTATTTTTACAAACCTTAATTTCATTAGAATCATTTTTAAACTACTAAATTCTTCTTAACACGGTTTCATTATTAATTTTAATGAAAATTGCTTCGTGACAGTGACATTTGTTTAAATATATCAAATTTGTTATTAAAGTATTGTTTTTGTTTGACGCAGAGGCAAAGTGATGTACAAAAATAAATTATTTTATAATATAATATAAAGTTATTTCAAGTTATTTACTAAATGCTATTATCGTAGAATTGAAGATTGTGCCATTATATTCAATTTGTATTGGTAAAAGTTGCTAAAAAATTATATTCAATGAATTTTTTACAAGAAAAACTGTTAAAAGCTTGAATAAATCATACTTCCGGTTATCCGATATACACTAAAAACTAATGAGCTCTTCCCACATTAGTATAGAATGGATATACAAAATTTCAAATTTTTCTGATTGATAGTATTTGAGTAATCGTGTCCACGAGATCCACACACACACACACACACACACACACACACACACACACACACACACACAGACACACACACATACATACCTACAGACATCATTGTAAAATTGTTAAAATCGGATTCTGGGGACATCAAAACGTGTTTATTCACTAAAATTTCTATAACCGATTTTTAGGGTAGCAGAAGGTAAAAATGATTTCAATAAAGAAAATTACCAATCATACAAAATACCTGATTATAATAATTGTAATTGTGTCTTTATTCCAAACCGGGCATTATGTTGCACGTAATTTAATGAAAATATGTCCCACAGATTAATTACCTTTGGGGATTTAAACAGAAAATTTCGATTAGAACAATTAAATTGTTGTTTATAGTAAATAATGTGTATCAAAAAGTGAGTTAATTTAATAAAAATATGTTTCTCTAATTATATCCCTACGCGGATTTTTAAAAAGATTTTTGATTACATCAAAGAAATTCTTGATTACAATAAAGAAAATTTGAGTACAATAATGCAAAGACTAAAAAAATGTACTGTATATTGTAAAAATTAGGATTTTTTTTATTTCATGTTGTACCGTTTTTAATTTGGTTGGGCCCAGAACTAATTACTTAATACTTAATTAAATAATACAATCAGGTAATATTATTAGGTAACTTATAATATATTTAAACAACAATAGACCAATAAATTAAGTAAACAAACGTTCAATCATATTTTGCCTAACAATAAATCCTTCCCCAGGCTGCCAGTATGGAGGAATATTTGGCATCATTTCTTCAACATCATTTTCTTCATTCTCATCATTGGGCAAAACAATATCAAAAACTAAAGCCATATTATGTAGTACTGCACAAGCAACCACAATAGTAGTGCAACATATTCATTTATTCCCTAAACCATTAGATAAGCAGGGAAATCTTCGTTTCCAAACACTGAACGTTTGTTCTACTATTCGTCTTGTTTTTCCTTGAACAGCATTGTATTTATTTTCCGCGTCAGAAGTTAGATTTGCGACCGGAGTGAATAAAAATGGCAAGCTTGGATAACCAGCATCTCCAACAAGTGCTCCATCTAAAGTTCTTTCATGGTATCGCATATATATGCGTGAATTTTGAAATATTCTGCTGTCATGTTGACTGTCAGGCCACTCTGGTACAATGTCAAGAAATTCCATGCGAGGACCAACAACAGCTTGCACATTCAAGGAAAAATATCCTTTACGATTCCTGTACACTTCATTATGTTCTTGAAATTTTGTTCCCACAAGCCTTACATGTGTGCAGTCTATGGCCCCATCAATTCCCGGCAAACCTATACCATTTCTATCAGCTCCTAGTTCTTTAAATAGCTGCCGATTATCCATGCGTTGCTGCTGTGTTACAGGCATTTTTATCCATTGAAATAGTTCCCCGGCAAGCAAAGAAGATACACGAAAAACAATTCGTGAAACGGTTGATTGCGACAATGCCATTAAATCAGCAATTGCCAGCTAAGTTAGAAAGTAATTTTATTTTATTTTTTAATTTCAAATATAATATCAATAACTTACTTGAAAACTAGCTGTAGCGTAAAATCGTAAACAAACCAATAATTGTAATAATGGTGCGACTGGAAGCCCTCGGTTATTATGTTTATGTAAATTTCTTTCAATTAGCGGTAATATACCATTTATTACACTATTTTTGTCAAACCGAATTAATTAATTAATATTGAATGTGCTAATTAAAATTCAAGCAGCCTGGCCTAGAAGAACAATGTATACTATTTACATTTAAATTTGTTAGAAGTTTTAGATCCGGTTTTATAAACAAATTTTTCTCTGAGATTTATTTCGACAGTAAATTTATTTATTTTTAATAAATGCGCAATATTTTAAATAGTTTTAATTAATTTTCATATTGCTGTTTTAAATTCAATTATAATTTCGACGACTTGATGGAAATTTACTATGTATATAAGTTTAAGTGGTGAATAAACATTTATCTGAAATCAGATATTAATTTATAAGTAATATTATATAGTACGATAGAATATTATTGTAATGAAGATATACATGGTGTTCATACAAATACATTCATATACTTTGTAACCTTTTTCCCTATTTTTAATACATGAATCCATTCTTGTCGCATCTTTAAATCTTTAGGAAAATAATGTAGCCCATTGGGCTACTTGCATGCAATTTTTTTATTTAATATTTTTGAAGATACTTTAAAAACTTGCTACCCGTATTTTTTCTTTTCACAAAATTTACATTAATTGGCCAGAAAAAAATTATTGAAATTTGAATATTTAAATTCCCGCTATGTATGACGTAGAACTACGCTGCGCCAATGAATGGTCGTAGAGCTATAGCACCATAACAACGACAGGTGCGGGTAAATGCGGGATAATTTAAACATGACAGATCACCTGTTTGACGTTTGAAGGTTAGTGTTTTAGTTTGTCTTTTTGGTACCGATATTCAAATTACAAGTAACTACCTATTTGATTATTTATAAAATAGATAATGTATTTAACGTAAAATTTATTATTTTAGACGCTACAATGGTTGGTAAATGTTGTTTTGTACCTTTTTGTGGAAATACAGAAAAGAAAACTAATAAAATATTTTTGACTGTCCCCGTAAATCCTGAAAGAAGGAAATTATGGTTCGACGCTGTACAACTATATAAAAATATATTACCTACAAAACAGCGAACTGTGTATTGCTGTGAAGATCATTTTAATGTAAGTTACTAATATTGTTTAAGAAATATAATATATTGTTGAAGAAATTTTATAGATGCCAGAAGATGCAGAAAACTGGATGTTTTATAAAACAATGGGAAAACGCTTAGTTTTAAAAAAGAATGTGGTTCCTCATTTAAATATTTCAAATGACGCAAGTACACAATCTACAACTAGTTCCCAGTTAACAACGAATACAAAAAAAAAGGAAAAATGAAAATTTACACAGTTTTACAAGCAGAAGAAAATTAATATTTGATTCCCCATCCACATCAACATCATCATGTAAACCACAGGAGGAGCAGCATATATGTACATCACCTTCAGGAAAGTTAAAAATTCAATGTATAAAGCCAAAAACAATGTCAACTGCAGTTCAAGCAACCGAATTACACAAAAATGTTGCCGTGCATACTAAAATATCGTATCCGAATGAAGAATCATCATCATCAATTTCTTCAACGAATTCATCTTCTGTTGAATTAATTATTGAATCCTCATCACCAGCTAAATCCTGCGAACGGGAAAAAAGAAATATTATCTTAGAAAGTACTAAAATAAAAATTGAAGCCAACAGTAGATTTTATTTAGGGATTCCTCCTGCAGAATATTTTATAATTAAATTCGCAAGTAATATCGGAAAAATTACACATGTACACATTTTAATAACTTTAAAAAAAATCCGATGTAACGATCCATTTCTTCGACTTGCAATTGATTTTGAACTTTCAGAAAGTGCCGTTTCCAGAATATTTATGAGAACAGTGCCAAAACTTGCTGCTTTATTTCAACAATTAATATTTTGGCCTGGAAAATGGATAATAAAGAAAAATTTGCCAATCGCATTTCGATTACGATACTCAAATACGCAGTCAATAATAGATTGCTTTGAAATTGAAATCGAAACTCCAAGTAATCCACTACATCAAGCTTTAACGTGGAGTCAGAATAAGAAAGGTAATACTGTAAAGTATTTGATTTCTGCAACACCAAACGGTTTTGTCAATTTTATTTCAAATGGATATGGTAGCCGTATTACAGATAAAGAAATTATAGAGACCAGCGGATTTCTTGAAAAACTTCCAGCGGAATCCACAGTTATGGCAGATAGAGACTTTAAGAACATAGAAGCCTTATTACATGCAAAACGTTGCTGTATTGTGCGACACCTTCTGTTTCTGTTGATAGAAAAAGTTCGCGAGCTGAAGTACTAGAAAGTAAACGAATAGCTGCCTTACGTATACACATAGAACGAGTCATTAGAAGGCTGCGGGAATTTTCAATTTTATCACCACATGCTTGTGTAAATAAAAATTTAGTGAAATGGTTAGATTTAATTACAATCATCGCTTGTGGTATAATAAATTTACAAGGTCCATTAATAAAATAATTATTTTTCCTTTATATATCGATCATATTGTTATGTTTATGTTTTATTTAGTTTATTAATATAATACAAATAAAATAATATTGTACATTATACACACCTTTTCATATTCATTGTATGCATGTTTAAGGTATTAAAAATAAACATTATTCAGATATAAACATATATACTGTGACGATAGGCCCTGTCGTCCAGCAAGGGTTTTCCTTCCTTTTGTAGAACTGTAGTAGCACCGTCACAGTTAGATTGTTTAGTAACGTGTTTTTGACAATATGCGTTGCTTATTTATTGTTTATGTATTGTTTAATTTGAAAAGTAAGATGTATTTGTAATGTTGGTAAAATATTTAATGAAATACGTACCTGTAAAAGACAATATCCGACCGTCATGATGTGAACAGACAATAAACACATGTGCACAAGTCAGCATAACCACAATTGTTGTTGTTTTAGCTACAAGTAAATGTATTTTATGTAAAAATAGCATTGTGGATATTTGTAATGTAACTTACAATAGTGTTGTGAAACAATGTAACTCTCGTTTACACATTTGATTGCATTTTTGTGTTTGTTTAGTTATGGAATATTTCGACAGTAATAACCTTGTAAATGTTGACTAGTCGTGATTCACATGATCGCGCGTGGCGCACCGCACATGTGAATGAAATTGTGTTTTATTTGAAATAATATTTGTAAATTATTTGATGTTGTAAAATGGATTCAGGGTAAAGAAAAGTGACCAGAGAATTTGTGTAAATTTTATAAAAATATTATTTATCACTTGAGACAGTAGCGACCCCCTGTACTAAGTAAAATCATCCCCGCCGCAATTTTAATGAGAAGTACCGTTAGTTTGGGTTTATAAGCCGCTGCAGAGGTCCGTGAAGCCAGAGCGGGTTCGCCCGTTCTCAGAGTCGTGCAGGCTAGGATTCTCCTAAACGCCCCTCTAGAGAAGAGAGTCCTGAAAAAGGCTCCTTCGACCCGCCGAGAAGTTGTGTGTCAGCCGCCGTCCGTCAGAGGAATCCGCCGCGTGTAAAGGCTGAGTCCGCCGTGTACATCGCGCCGCTGATTGTCCGCTAAAGAAATTGTTAGTTTTCTTAAAGTAGTAAATTTGAATACGCGTACTTACCGTGGTAACTCTGGTCACAGTTCTGCAAAGAAGGGTGATGTATTTGTTTATTTATAAACTGTGTGTCTTTGTTTTACATATCTTCGTATGTTACAATATATTTATTTAAACTACACGTATTTTTCTGTTGATATCAACCAACCCTGTGCCCTCACCTCCACTAGGCTATCCGAAGGCACGCTCCTTTTGTACCGCTGTAAAAATGGCGCCCGAGCATACCGTTCATATCCAGGATTTAAAGGAGCACAATGATGACGTCACCCATCGAAATGCGAGGCGTTGTCACAATACATAATACATACATACTAAATGAAACTATCGAACTATCGTCTTTATCATATTTATTTAATAAGTTTCGGAAAAATTGCAGTTTTCCAAAAGTTCACTGCTGCTGATATAATGTTTTTTCAAAAATCAACGTCTAGTTCTACTTCTTTGATTTCAACTTCACTGTCATATTCAAAAGTGGGAGAGGCAACACAAAGTAGTCCAAATTTTTTTTCTGCAAGAAACATTTGTAACTGCTACTGCGCAAAAACTTTATCTCCAATTTTTCCATTTTGAGCTATGTAATTGTATTTTGTTTTCTCTTTTGACGGGCATTTTACTTCAATAGCATACTTCTCACTTAGGGCGTCGGGAGATGCACCAAATAATGGGTATTCTGGTTTTACAATTAATCCTGTTTTGCGAAGTGTTATTTTGTATATTTTTCCAATAACCTCTAAAACTTTATCCTCTAACATTAATCCTTTGTTCATTTGTTCAGTTTGAGGAAATTTATATGCACCAAATATTGCTTCAGTCAGAGTTCCGTCCAACGTTTTACAATGGGCAACTTCGTAAAATTTAGAAGCAGTAATCCGTCCATATCGAGCTTCAAACCATTTACTGTCTTTCGACTGCCTTGCGGTTTCTTTACTTAATAATTTACAATGATTTTCTGTAATATTTTGTAGACAGAAATTGATAAATTCGTCAGCATCAACTTTTCTATTTTCATTTTCAGCATGCTGACAATAGTTTATTACTAAATTATGTATTGATATTTTTTGTATGATATCTTCTTGTTCAAAATTGCTCATGAGCAAATTCTTAGTTGCACGTTTGTAACTTTTTATAGCCTCCAAAAAATCATTATTTGTTGAATTTAATGCTTTTGCGCCATACATATCTGTTATAGATAAAGATTTTATTGTTTTCCCAACTTTAGAAAGTCTTGAAGCACGCCAGTAACATTCTGTTGAAGTTACTGACGGTTCCATACATCGTCTGTGCAACCAAAACAAAAAAGCAACATTGTGCTTACACCCACCTGTAACATTTTCATTGAACAAATTAGTTTTAAAATTATAAAATAATAAATAGAATTACTAACCAACTGAAGCCGTACAATCGTTGCATTGACATTCCAAAACTTCCTGTTTCTCTTCGTCAATAACTAGTGAAACGCTGTAACTTTTTTTTCGAATCTGATGTTCAGGTGTTATCTGCCCTATTACAGTACAAACTGACTTTTTTCTTCTTAATTGTACAAAGCCGATAGCTTCATCTCCATACTCATCTCGTGCTTATCTGCAAAAATATGTATATTTTAATGTCACCTAGTTGGGTTACTTTATAAATGTAACATGATGTACCTACCTCTGCGTTTTGATATTACGAATTTCTACACTCACAAAATTCGGATTATTTGTATAAAACAGATGTATCATCTCTGTATCCACCACAGGTAGATTTCCACTATCGGCTTTGGAAAATCCGGACATCATTTTGAATCTTATATAAACAAATTACGAGTGATTGAAAATGTCGTATTTTAATGGAAATATAAATGTTTTACCTTTTAAATCTTGTACGAGTATAAGATAAGTTAAAATTCTTCACAATTCTGCTTAACAAATCGAAATAAGTAATAAAAGTAACAGAAATTGCAAACAACGAACAAGAGAGAAAAATTAACTGTCAAAAGTCAAATTCAAATTAAAACAAAACTCGCACTCCCACGCCCTTTACAGGTTACAATCGTAATTATGCTTCCCCCTCTCAATTTCTAAATAATGACGTCATAGAAAATGTTTTTTTTAATTTACTAAAAAACATATAATTTTTTTAAAATAAAATTTATATTTTCATATACCTTTTCAACATAACATTACGTGTATAGATATCGGATTTTCAGTACCATGCAAGTAAGCAAGTAGCCCATATGAAACGCGTAGCTCTTTCAATGTAAACAGCAACTTGTTTTCCTTACTTGGGAACTATTAAATTTTGCCACCAGATGTCAGTTACTTTGAATTTTTTCGCGGATAAACTTTTACCAGTTTTTCTTGTAAAAAATTCATTGAATACAATTTTTTAGACACTTTTACTAATAAAAATTTAATATAAATAACTATAAATATAAATTTATAAAACAATTTATCTTTGTACATCATCTTGCCTAAGGTAAAGGCACCAGTTATCGACAATGATCCAATGGTAGACATTTTCATATTTTATATTAAAAAATAAGAAACTGTATTTACTTATAAAGGCGTATTATGTACGATAAATTACTTTGATAAGTTATTTCGAACATCTACTCCGAGTGGTAAGAATATCTTTATAACAATATAAAAAATTTAGTATGGTTTGTGCATCACACGAAGATACATGTGCTAACTTGTTGCCGAGTAAGTATCTTGTTTAAGTATTTCTTTTGCAAGTTTTATTTAAATACTTGTCTATTTTATCATGTTTGCTTTAGGTTAGTTAACTAAATTATAGTTTAATCTCCTCATTTCACTAATTATTAGTTGATATTTAATTATAATTATTATTTTGAAGTTAGATAAAGGTGTCAATTATTGGAGCACAATTCTGAAATATATACCCAATGGATGACACCCAGTGTCATCTTTTGGTGCAGACTCACTTTTCCTTAACTCTGTTCATAGAGTCTAATTTCATGTTGATTTATCTTCAAATATAGGCAATAAAAGTATCGCAGCTGTGACTTCACCATATCCAATAGTTGACACCCATGTCATCTTTGGTGTAACAAATTTTGTTTTATAAATTTACGTATCCAATGATTGACATCTTCGTTTTTTTATAATTATTTTTAGAATGGAAGTGAAAAAGATCAAGGGTAAAGAGAAAAAAATATTGCGGTATTCCAAAGAAACATTAGAAAATGCTCTGGAGACACTTAAATCGGCTATCCCTATAAAAACGGCTTCATGATTGTATAACATACCAAGAACAACATGAATTTACAAAACCAGTGGAAAGTCCCCAGTTCATTGCAGAATGGGACCAGCAACCATTCTAACAAATGAAAAGATTAAACATATTCCATCGCCTGTTAAAGATGTACCATCACCTTTAAAATACATGTTATTTTGGCCGCAAACCTCTTAAACCATTACTTCAAAAAATACTATCTACAGCCACTTCTGACCAATGGAAGAAATATTATAGTGATAAGAAGTTGAAGAAAGAGGAAGCAGAATTAGAAAAACAAGAAAGGAAAAGGAAACGTGACGAGAAGAAAGAACAAAAAGAAAATATGAAGCGAAAAATATTTGCTCATCATACTCCTCAACCAATGTACCCAGTGAGTCTGAGGATGAAGGCGATGATTGGGGTAAAATGAGCTCTAACAGTGAGGAAGAAAATGAGCCAAATGAAAAATTTGATACTAAAATGAAGCGTGCTAATACGTTTTACCAAAAGAATGATTACGTGATAATAATTTATGAAAGTGAATATTATCCAGGTATGGTAGTTAATGTCGATGAACAGAACCAAAGAGTATTTGTAAAATGTATGAAGATGAGCGCTTTAAATTAGAAATAGCCTGATTTATATGACTGTATGTGGTATGAAGTAACGGAAATAATACAAAAAATTAATAAACCCAAGCTTATTAATAAACGTGGACTGTATACAGTGTGAACACTGAAAACCGTAACATAGGCGTTTAACATAAGAAAACAGTTTTTTTTCAAATATTATCTGTCCCGTAAGACTATAATGGGAGTTTTTGAAATGGTTAGAAAGATTATTTAATTTGGCATCGAAGAGTATCTAAATGCTCTTAATTTAATGTCTTATTATTGAAATATTTGCGAAAGTATAATCCTACTTGACAGTTATTACTTATAATTTACTAAAAACAGTAACCATGGAAATGTGTTCGGTAGCTGATTTGGTTAAATCAAGGCTCCATAATAATTTTTTACTAGTTCAAATCCCTCCCGGTTCAAGTTAATATTTTTATATTCATTTTTGTATTATTAAATACATTCTTTCCGAAAAGTCCAATGGATTTTTCATTAGAAGAAAAAATTAGTGTAATTAAATTTTACAATCAAGGGATGAATTTACGAGAAATTCGAGACTTTTTTGCTAGTATATATTCTGATAGATAAATTACATCCCATGAACGAACTGGACGAATCATTTTAAAATTTGAAAAAACTGGTTGCGTTAATGACGAACATAAAACTAAACTTAATTTGGCTTAAATTTACATATTTATTTCACTTCTTGTAGATTTAGTCAATAAAATACTTGATGTACCAAAAATTATTTGTTTTATTTTGTAATTTATTTAATAATAAATTGTACAAAATAAATATAAAAATAATAAAAATATTAAGTTGAACCGGGAGGGATTTGAACTAGTGAAAAATTATCATGGAGCCTTGATTTAACCAAGTCAGCTACCGAATACGTTTCCATGATTACTGTTTTTAGTAAATTATAAGTAATAACTGTCAAGTAGCATTATATTTTCATAAATATTTCAATAATAAAGCATTAATTTAGAAGTATTTAGATATTATTCGATGCCAAATTAAATAATCTTTCTAACCTTATCAAAAACTCCCACTATACTCTTGCGGGACAGATAATATTTCAAAAAAACTGTTTTCCCATGTTAAACGCCTATGTCACGGTTTTCAGTGTTCATACTGTATAGCGTTAAAGAAATTGAATTTTATTGAAAATTGAAATAGACATTTTGTTATTTCTATAAATATGCTAAATTTAAATACTTAAACATTTATTTTTTACACTAATGTATATTCAGTTCTGATATTTATATATTTTCTTTACATATGGTATGTAAAACTTGCTGCATTTACCTCTAACTTAATTAATAATAATAAATTACTAGTGTCAATTATTAGTATCACAGTGTGTCATCTATTGGTGTGAACCTATTTTTGGAGTGTAAAGCATTGGTGCAAAAATATGTAAATTTTCAAAAAAATATTTTTCATTACCTTAGATTACTTTAATTAAATTAATGCATGCAAACTGAAGAGGTAAGTACTGTTAACTAATATTTATAAATTTGACAATGTAAATGCTTATTAATTTCCGCAAAGAAAATAAAACCTACAAAATGAGGTCTTAAAGTGTCAACCATTGGTGCCATTACCTTATACGTCAAACAAAAACATAATATTTCTATAACAATTTTGACATTTAAACAAATGTCACTGCTAAGAAGCAATTACATTAAAAGAAATAATGAAACCGTGTTAAGGAAATTGCACTGATTACTGATTCTAATGAAATTAAGGTTTGTAAAAATAATATATATCCCATCATACATAAATATTAGACGTACAGGATGATTCGATTTAAGTTTGCTATGTTTGTAGCACTATAAATCAAACAGCTGTGAATAAGCACAAGTCAATTACATTAACGAAATGTATCATGTAAAAAAGCAATGATAAATGCAAAGTAACTTAATATAGTTTGCAGGATTAGTAAATATGTAGGTATGAATTTAAATTAATAAAAATTAAATAGCGCGAGGTACTGTGTTGACCACATCAGATTTTTATTTCAAGGAACCAGGCAGTTAAGCGTTAAGAACATTAAATTACAGAAGCTAATTTTTATAATGACGTTTTTGCACAATCTACATAAAACACCATATAATATATACCCAGTAATGGGTAATATGCCGTGATGATATATTTATTTATTTAATATTTAAAAGTAAACTAGTCGAAAATATGACATATTTAGACCGAAAAATTACTTGCACCGTTATGTATCATTATATCCTTCATTTCACGTAAAAAATAGTAGATGGTGCTTGAGAGCCGACCGTTTTTACATCATTAAATAAATCAATTCATGAATCCAAACTTTGCTAATAATAAAAATATTTGTGTCTGTAAAATATACGAGTCCTAAATATTAAAAATTACAACAAAACATGATTAAATATCACTTAATTTTGACGAATTTATCTGATAATTGACAGATGACAAGTAATATTTTTTTACTTTTGTGACCTAGGTTAGCATTCTGACCAATCAAAGGGCACAATTTATATTTCAATCTAACCTAACGCTGTTTTTACCTCCCGCTACCCCTGGTAAGGGAGGTATAGGGATCGTGCTAAAAATCACATATCGAGATTTTAGTAAATGACCACGTTTTAAGGTCCCTAGAATCCATTTTTAACATTTTCACGATGATGTCTGTATGTGTGTATGTATGTGTATGAATTTTGTCTTCGCTCTAACTCAAATACTATCATTCAGAAAATTCCGAAACCTTGTATATATACCCTATTCTAATACAAAAAGAAGCCATTAGATTTTGGTGTAAATCGGATAAACGGAAATGGCACTTTATTTGAAGCTCATAATGGTTTTTCTTCAAAAAATACCATTAAATGCCATTTTTTCGCATTTTATGTCATTGAAAAATTATAGATTATTGAATTTTGTACAGGTATACATTAATACTTTTTCTTTATATTTTACAGATAAATTTAAAAATCATTTTTCTTTTTTTAATTCCGAAGCCTAAAATAAACACAATTCCTTTGTTACACAGTTTATTTTTCAAATAAATGTAACTGACAGGTAAACGTCATTGTCAAAAAACTAATCACTTGAAATTAATAATAGTTACATATTAAATAATAAAGAAAATCGTAAATAAAGTAATAGTTATATGCAATGGAACATAATACCGGGAGTTTATTTTATCAGTAAACATAGGGTATATCATTGCCATAGTTACGGTATGAATGTTTGACAGCAATGTATTGAGGCGTTTATTTTATGAGTAAACATAAGCGTTTAACATGGGAAGCACTTTTTTGTAAATATAAAGTGTCTGGCAAAAATTCATGCCATGCTAGTGAACATGATAATAGTATATTACATCTTGTACATTATTTAATATTAATTACTTTAATAATATTGCAAAAATTACAATAAATTGTAAAAATTGTCAAATAAATAATTGTTTCACTTTTTTATTATGCAATATCAAAAGATTTCCGAGTGTCTCCGTGGCGCAGTGGTCATAACACTAGCGTCTGAAATTTTGGTTGGGGTTCGATTCCCCATTGAGGTAATTATTTAATTTTTTTTACATAAAAATTGTTGAACTTTTAAAAATCAGTTTATATTTCCATATTACAATCATTTGAAAATAATAATAACATTGTAATAAATAAAGAGAAAATGATTGAGAATAATTGATTACAATAATCAAAATATTGATGTAATAACAATGCATTGTATTTTATTTGATAAATACAGTAAAGACATAATATTTGCAAAAATTTATTATATTTCAGTTATTTTTATTAATCTCAAAGGAAATACAATGCATTGTTATTGCATCAATATTTTGATTATTGTAATCAATTATTCTCAATTATTTTCTCTTTATTTATTACAATGTTATTATTATTTTTAAATGATTGTAATATGGATATATAAACTGATTTTTAAAAGTTCAACAATTTTTATATAAAAAAAATAAAATAATTACCCCAATGGGGAATCGAACCCCAACCAAAAATTTTAGACGCTAGTGTTATGACCACTGCGCCACGGAGACATTTGGAAATCATTTCATATTACATAATAAAAAACTGAAACAATTATTTATTTCACAATTTTTGTAATTTATTGCAAATTTTGCAATATTATTAAAGTAATTAATATTAAATAATGTACAAGATATAATATACTATTATCATGTTCAATAGCATGGTTAGATATTTAGCCGGACACTTTGTATTTACAAAATGCTGCTTCCCATGTTAAACGCCTATGTTTACTCATAAAATAAACGCTTCAATACATTGCTGTCAAACATTCATACAGTAACTATGGCAATGATATACCCTATGTTTACTGATAAAATAAACTCCCGGTATAGTTTGAAGCAATACTAAATACGTATGTATGTATTTAAATTAATAAAAATTAAATAGCGGGAGGTGTTGTGTTGGCCACATCAGAATTTTACCTCTCGCTAAGGGAGTTATTGGATTCATGCTAAAATTCGCATATCCAGATTTTATTGAATAAGCACGATCTAAGGTCCCTAGAATCCGATTATAACATTTTTAAAATGATTGTGTGTGTGTGTGTATGTATGGATGTTGGAGGGACGATTCCTCAAAAACTATAAAACTTAAGAACTGTTTAACTATGGATTCTTCAATATGATATTCCTGGGAAGAGCTGAAAAGGTTTTGGTAACAATTGAACAACCGGAAGTAGTAGTATCTTAGAAAAATTCTTCTAAATATAATTTTTTGGAAATTTTTGTTATTAAATATTGAAGAACATAAAATTTTCCATCTAATACACTTAAATTTTTTATTATATCTTGTATAGATTTAAAGATAAAGACACTATAATATATAGAGTAATCTAATCGCAGAGGCTGAGGCATTAAGGAAACCAGTTAACAAATTCCAATTTTGTAAATGACACATGTCAGTGTCAAAAATCAACAGTTTTAGTGACATTCTGATAGCTTATTCTGGGAAGTATATTTAATCCTTCTTATTTTTTTATTAATTAAATATTTGAAATTTTGATAAAAATGCATATATCCATCAGAAATACCGCCAATCTGGTTAATGAATTGGAAAGAATCTCTGACATTTAGAAACTTCCGCATACGATGAAAAATAGATATAATTATAATTATATACATACCGTGAGTATTTTTTAACGTGAAACATTGGGTTTTCATGTCCATGGTTACGATTTGGCATTTAATTGACAGCAATGTATTTGCGTGTCCCATTTAAAATGAAACATAGGGAACGAATTTGACAGATGTTAGCTAAGTCAGAAATTTAGTTAAGTGAGAAAACCACTCGAGAGCACTAAACATATTTCGGGCACACAATATTTTTTTGCAACTAAATTTAATTTTTAGAAAAAAGGTATAATTATTTAAACAAAATTAACCTCTAATGACGTCTTGTCAAAATGACAGATAACCGCTGAATTTTTCTATAAGTTTCGACTTGACATTTGATTGACAGTAATATATTTGCCTGTCCCATTGAAAATGGGAATGAATTTTACAGAGTATTATATTTAAATATTGTAAGAAATTTGGCCAAGTTAGAAAATCACTCGAGCACAAGGTACACTAAATTTAATTTGGAAAGCAGGTATAATTATTTAAACAAAATTAACCTCTACTGACGTCTTATCAAATGTCAAATTCGTTCCCTATGTTTCATTTTAAATGGGACACGCAATTACATTGCTGTCAATCAAATGTCGAATCGTAACTATGGATATGACAAACCCAATGTTTCACGTTAAAAAATACTCACGGTATGTGCAGAAGACATGTTAAATACAATAAAAAACAATATTTGGGTAAAGTTGTGTAATTTTTTGTTATAAAACGACGGTTCGAAAGCGAAGTACAATACAATACTTATATAGTCTAATATGGAAATGACGAGAGGTCTTGTGCTGGTCAGAACAGATTTTTTTACATGAAATGAAGTATAATAGCCGAGACAGACGACAAAAATTAATGATCATTAACGGATAGTTATAATATGCGTACCTTAATGTGATACTGTTGACAGATGTCAATATTGCGTCTATTAACAAACCAGAAAATATTGACTGTGGTAAGCACATGCTACTTATTGTTTTGTACTGTACGAGTACAATACAATTATGTAGTACGTGCTTACTACATTCAATATTTTTTGGTTTGTTAATAGACGTAATTTTGACATCTGTCATCAATCTCAACTTCAGGTGCGCATACTATATCTAACCCTTAATGATCATTATTTTTTGTCGTCTGTCTCGGCTATAATACCCGAGACAGACGACAAAAATGAATGATCATTAACGGTCAGATATAGTATGCGTACGAGAACTTGAGACTATTGACAGATGTCAAACTTGCGTCCATTAACAAACCAGAAAATATTGACTGTAGTAAGTACGTGTTACTTATTGTTTTTTACTGTACGAGTACAATACAATATGTAGCACGAGCTTACTACATTTAATATTTTCTGGTTTGTTAATAGACGCAGTTTTTACATCTGTCAATAGGCTCAAGTTCACGTGTGCGTACTATATCTAACCGTTAATGATCATTAATTTTTGTCGTCTGTCTCTGCTATAAGGATGTTAAATAAAAATAATGTAATTTTATTTTTTCATATTTTATACGTAATACACGTACAGTAAAATATTTTAAAGAAGTCCGACCAAGGCCATCTTCGAATCGTATGAAATAAGATTTTGACAAATTCAGCAGCGTCGTTTACTTAGTTTTTATGGGAGTACATAACATACTGTTATTTTGTAATTACATAAATATAATATTATAAATACATGTAAAGGGTTATAATTGTAACTGTACCATTATTATAGAAATGTCTTAAATTACACACCTGATTAACTGAATGAATATTTTGAAGAGGTCCTCCATTCGCTTCTTCACGTTGAAAATAATCATGCAAATTAATTAGCATTTCCTGAGATTGCTTTTTCAGTGTTCTTCCCTTTTTGCTCATACTGGTACCAGAAATAAACTTGATTAAAACGAACGAAAAATACAAATCGAAATATGTTATAAATCAAATTCTGACACTGACAGAAAACAATGAACGCACGGCTATGGATCAAGTAATTATTTATGAAATAATAAATGAACTTACGTGAAACTTATGATACAGCAACAGTATTAAGAACAACGAGCAATATTATAAAATAGCATGTCGTAACTTTGTCTAAACAATATAAATTTTTGAAAGACGAACGTTTTATATTCATCCCTTTCGCGCGCGCGTCTAGCAACTATGAGAGAGATAAATATATGCCAACTTGTAAATTCGTTCATCATACGGATGTCCTTGATCGGACTTCTTTAAAAAATTTTACTGTACCTACATTATGTAAGTATTGTTTTCTTCCTTTATGATAATTATACCGTGAGTATTTTTTAACGTGAAACATTGGGTTTGTCATATCCATGGTTACGACTTGACATTTGATTGACAGCAATGTTTTGCCCGTTTTATTTAAAATGAAACATAGGGAACGAATTTGACATTTGATAAGACGTCAATAGAGGTTAATTTTGTTTAAATAATTACACCTGCATTCTAAATTAAAATTAATTGTAGAAATAATATAGTGTGCACCTTATGCCCAAGTGGTTTTTGACGCGGCTAAATTTCTTACAATATTTAAATATAATACTTCTGTCAAATTCATTCCCCATGTGTCATTTTAAATAAGACACACAAATACATTGCTGTCAATCAAATGTCAAATCATAACTTATAGGGAAATTCAACGGTTATCTGTCATATTGACAAGAAGTCATTATAGGTTAATTTTGTTTAAATAATTATACCTGTTTCTAAAAATTAAATTTAGATGTCGAAAAATACTGTGTGCACCTTCTACCCGAAATATGTTTAGTGCTCTCGAGTGGTTTCCTGACTCCGCTAAATTTCTTACAATATTTTAATATAATACTTCTGTCAGATTCGTTCCCTATGTTTCATTTTAAATGGAACGGGCAAATACATTACTGTCAATCAAATATCAAGTCGTAACCATGGATATGATAAACTCAATGTTTCACGTTAAAAAATACTCACGGTATAGGCAGCTATATATATATATATATATATACAGGGTGTCTCTTAAATAGTGGGACATGGCTTAACCACAGATTCCTGAGGCTAAAATAAGACGATTTAACCAAACTTGCTTCTACCGGAAAGTGTACCATTTAGCCAGAATTCTGCTTCAAAGTTCTTCGAAAAAAAATTAATTTTGCTTATAATATTCGGACGCTTTATTCGATTTGGATGAAATTTGGTATGACAGTTTATATGGTTATAAGTCATCTTTTAAGGTGATACTTGTTATTATTAGTAAACCACTAGTGTATGAAACTTAGGTGTGCCAACATTAATTAGACCGTAACTTTTTAATGGCAATGCCGAAAACGTGAAAATATTTTTCTTCAAAAAGATACATTCAATAGTAAACTTTTGTCTCTCTGTGTAATTTATGATATCTGTTACGGTTCACACAGAAAAAAATAAAATCTGAGTGTCTGCATTGCTAAATTTTTAAAATAAATTTAATCTAGCAGTCTATCCAAATGTCAAACAAGTAATTTTTAACGACAGTAACGAGTTGTCAATCTTCACAACTTGTTTAGAAGTAAGCTAAGATATGTAATCGTCTTATTTATAATAATGGTAGTAAAATACTATTAGGCCGAACACACGGATGTTAATAATTTTAGAATATTGCGAAGAAAATTTTTGACAACCCGTAAAACAATTGTTACTGTCATTAAAAATTACTTGTTTGACATTTGGGTAGACTGCTAGATTAAATTTATTTTAAAAATTTAGCAGTGCAGGCACTCAGATTTTATTTTTTTCTGTGTGAACCGTAACAGATATCACAAATTACACAGAGAGACAAAAGTTTACTATTAAATGTATCTTTCTGAAGAAAAATAATTTCACATTTTCCGCATTGCCATTAAAAAGTTATGGTCTAATTAATGTTGGGAGACCTAAGTTTTATACACTAGTGGTTCACTAATAATAACAAGTATCACCTTAAAAGATGACCTATAACCATATAAACAGTCATACCAAATTTCATCCAAATCGAATAAAGCGTCCGATTATTATAAGCAAAATTAATTTTTTTTCGAAGAACTTTGAAGCCGATTTCTGGCTAAATGGTACACTTTCCGGTAGAAGCAAGTTTGGTTAAATCGTCTTATTTTAGCCTCAGGAATCTGTGGTTAAGCATTGTCCCCCTATTTAAGAGACACCCTGTATATATTTATGTCATTAGGTTTACATTGAGAAAGCAATAAATAAGATTGAGGTGTATAGTGAAAATGCACGAACCAGGAATAAAGGAATTGCTTGATAGTTAAGCTGTCAAAATCATAAAACTGAATTATTCAGACAAAATTTTAAAATATATTCCCTTTTTATATTCTATAGTAATTATATTTGTTACAAAATCAAATTTAGTACCATTTTCAATGGTATCGTTATCTATCGGTCTTCTTTTGAATTATGCTATATACAGTAAAGGGGGAAAATTACGCAGAACGAATTATTGATTATTTGTAATAGTGGAGGGGATAAGTTTCGACTGGCCGGTTTGCTGGTCTGGTGCACTATGCCGAAGCAGACGAATTATTATTTCGACGGCGTGGTTTTCTACCGCACGGACAAAGTGGAGGGGATAAGTATCGACGGCACGAACTTGTCGACGGCGTGGTTTTCAACGGCACGGCCTTAACTCGCTTAACTCCATCAATGCGGTTCTTACTGTGCCCGTATTTTGTAACTAGAAAGCGATAACGAATACGAATTTAATATGGCGAGCCGCCATCTTTATTTTCTATTCAGATTCATGAATGGGCTACTTGCGTTTTTTTTTTTTTTTTTTATTAGGTATTTCATATTTTTGAAGAGCAGGTAAAAACTTGCTGCCCATATTATAGTTTGGAAGTTAGTATTTTAGTTTGTCTTTTTCGTATCGATATTTTAAATTAAATGTATTTACTTATGTGTTTATTTGTGAAGTAATTAATATATTTGAGAGCCCAGAGAGAAAAATGTCAAATTCAAATTAAAACTTTCTCGCACGCAATGCCATCTATAAGTTATATTCTCAAACATGGTTGCATTCTTAAATAATGACATTACGTATTAAGTGATAGAAATTGGATTTTCAGTACCACGCAAGTAGCCCATTCTACCGAATTGTGTAAAATAATAATAATAATAATAATAATAATAATAATAATAATAATAAAAATAATAATAACAATAATAATAATAATAATAATAATAATGATGATGATGATGATGATGATGATGATGATGATGATGATGATGATGATGATGATGATGATGATGATGATGATGATGATGATGATGATGATGATGATGATGATGATGATGATGATGATGATGATGATGATGATGAAGATGATGATGATGATGATGATGATGATGATGATGATGATGATGATGATGATGATGATGATGATGATGATGATGATGATAATAATAATAATAATAATAATAATACTAATAATAATAATAATAATAATAATTACCCTCAAATATTTATACACATGTATATTGCCTGTTACTGAGGGCCTGGGATGCCGGGAGTGTGCCCTGGGCAGGGCCGTGTCTGGCAGCGGGCTCGAACGCGTGGCGGCACCGGGCGTAGCACAGGCAACGTCTCGCAACCGCCGTTTATACGGCGGCAGGCCGGGGTAGTGGAAGACCCTGACCTCCGTATCGTGCACTATACTACGTACTTTTTGCCCTAAAGTTAAAAGTTACATATTCTTATAGGAAATTTTCCTACAAATTTGAAGGTGTTATTCTTAATGCCCTATCTCATTGCGAAAACTCAAAAATCTATATTTTCCAAAAACAATACAAAATTTCAATTTTAAAACTTTTTTCACTTTTACTTGTCATATCTTCTGTATAAATTGAGATATTTGTGCCGCTTTTTCACTAAATCATTTTCTCAAGATTTCTGCGACTTCTGGATTAAAAAAATACTAAATATTACTAATAGAATTTTTTTTATTAAATAAATTTTGAAAGGGGAACACGTCATTTTTTCTTTTTATAGTAAAAATTTTAAGCAGCGACAAACTTTTCGTCCTTAAGAGATAGGTACCAACATACAGCGAGTAAAATTTAGAGAAAGGATCATAGAAGTTTTTTCTCTCTAATATTTGAAATGAAAGTTTTGCGTTGTAAAGTCCCACGCGCTCAGCGCGTTGTACTGATGCTTGATGCATATTAACCCTACGCTTGGAATGCAAGCTAAAGTTTGCAGTTATAATAAAAAACAAATATTTTATGTCCTATTTTATAAGCAAAATAAAATAATTATGTATATCATTTTTTTTTTTTTTGTTTTGTTTAATTTTAATTTCTACTTTTTTTTTAATGTAGCAAATTCTATTCCTTTCGTAACTTTTATATTTGCAAATTACGTTATGTATACTTGTCTGTATTACTTTTTCAAAACAATTTTATTGTATAAATATTTCCTTACTAAAAATTAAAATTGATAAAGTTTATGTGATAATAAATACCCGAAATCTAAGGCATTCATTTTTTCAAACAAAACACGTTTATTTAATCGAATGATTGTAAAAATCTCTAAGATCTATCTCTGAAAGTGTATACCGAAACAGTGGTTTTGTAATAATAAATGCTGTATGACTGAGATTTCGAATATTTGTTGACATCTAATCCACATCACTGACGAGAAATTTACCCTTTAATAATTACTTGTTTCAATAATTTGCTTTAATATTAATTACAACAATGAATTACGTGATTTCAAGAAGACAATTCTTTATTACATGAATGAAAATTTGATTGCAATAGAAAAAATAAATTAATTACAACAATGTAATCGATTGATTACAACAATTAAACTGTTATTAATTTTTTGGAAAAGTAGAGGTAAATGGTCCGGAGAGGTGGTTTTCCAATAAATAACTAATTTTACGTTTTGCTCCAAAGGAGAAGTAACGTAAAGTGTTTCTTCTTTTGTCTGATATTACCTTAAATAATTTTATTTAAAAGAAAATATTAGCTGATTTAGTTTCGTTAGTACTAATACAGTGTTTGTGTGTATGTGTTTGTGAATTGGGAAACTTATTCGCCATGGATGGTATGAATTCATTATATATTTTTAAAACATGTTCATTATTTAGAAGAGAAAAATCCCCACAGATCTAAAAGAAAAGATGAAAGTAAGTGGGCAGGGCCGTGGCTGGCAGCGGGCTCGAACGCGTGGCGGCACCGGACGTAGCACAGGCAACGTCTCGCAACCGCCGTCTATACGGCGGCAGGCCGGGGTCGGTCACTGGTGCAACGATGCCTTGGTCGCGGGCCTTGGTCAGCCGTGATTACGGCCGTTTGACCAGTGTGCATATAAGTTCTCAGAAGCAAAAGCTGTCTGCTATTAAGTATGCTCATTTATGGCCTGGTGGTATGTATATAATAATAATAATAATAATAATAATAATAATAATAATAATAATAATAATAATAATAATAATAATAATAATAATATGTAACGGCGAAAAGAATGAAGGACGCTGTTGTCCCTATTCGGTCGCCATTTTGTAATGACGTCCCTGCTCGTTCTCCATGCTGTCAAAGGGTTTGCTCGGGCGCCAATAATTCGGAAACACAGCATAAGGAGAGATGGTCGATCCTGTAAAGGACGCTCTCATAGCGTCGCTGAAAAGGATGGCTGGAACGCCAAAAAGTGCTCGGGTAGCTTAGTGGAGACAGAGTTCGGCTTTTGACAATGAAATCAATTGTAATCATTTTTAATATTTTATTAAAATAAATTAAAACGAGAAAGTAATAAATATAACAAAGCAAAGTAACAATGAACCAGCGATACTTGCAGGATATTTTCTCTATTATGCACGATCAACAATGAACGGGCAACAATGGCACACACCAAGGTTGCGGGAACACGCTATGAACGAGTAACAATGGCACACACCAAAGTTACGGGAACACGGTACGGTTACAGTGTTGTCACTTTGACAACACTCATCAACAATCGCGATTTCAATCTAACAATGTTGGCACACACCAACACTCATTGACAATCGCGATTACGGTGAACAGCGGCCAACACCACTGCTCAAAACAACCGGCTACACCGGTACGGTCCACCTTCTGCACTCTCTCACGAGCTGCCGGCACACACCAACAGCACTGAGTCAGAGGCAACCAAGGTCATCCACAACCCACTCACCTGGCCCTCACCAGGTTCGCAGAAGACGGCACACACCATCTTAGGCTCGTTGGAGAGCTAATGCTCCCTTGAGAGAGCACACACTCTCTCTTGAGAAAGCACACACTTTCTGCTTGAAACTAATGCTCGAGCTTCTATTTATACCCCGAAAAACCGTTAAAAATATCAAAAAAGGTTCAATCCTGCAAATTCTCGCTAAGTTTGAATAAAAATAAAAAAAAATATAATTTCAT
>OW964829.1:10079221-10086721 GCA_943142095.1 Ophonus ardosiacus | reverse complement strand
TTCCTTTCGTAACTTTTGTATTTGCAAATTACGTTATGTATACTTGTCTGTATTACTTTTTCAAAACAATTTTATTGTATAAATATTTCCTTACTATAAATTAAAATTGATAAAGTTTATGTGATAATAAATACCCGAAATCTAAGGAATTCATTTTTTCAAACAAAACACGTTTATTTAATCGAATGATTGTAAAAATCTCTAAGATCTATCTCTGAAAGTGTATACCGAAACAGTGGTTTTGTAATAATAAATGCTGTATGACTGAGATTTCGAATATTTGTTGACATCTAATCCACATCACTGACGAGAAATTTACCCTTTAATAATTACTTGTTTCAATAATTTGCTTTAATATTAATTACAACAATGAATTACGTGATTTCAATTTGGCAACACTGCATTGAATAAAAAAGTCATTTATTTTCACGCTGCAATTGAATATTGATAAAAATTATAAAATAAACTTAATAAATAAGCGTATAAAACAGTAAAACGGTCATCAAATCCTGGTATTGTGTTATTTAAGCATTTTTTACGACCAATATTTTCAGCAATCATATACCAAACATAACCTCAATAATCAATATGGATAAAATCGATCAAATACTGAAAAAACTAGAGAAATTAGAAAAACTGGACACAATCATGCAAGATATTCAAGATATACAGTCAAAAATGTATAAATCTGATATAGAAACTAAAGAATTAAGTAGGAAATGTGATGAAATGGACCAGAAAATCAACAGACAGCAAAAAACAATCAATTACCTAGAAACACAAATCAAAAGACGAAATTTAATCTTTGTGGGCATCCAAGAGAAAAATAAATCCATACAACAAATTGAAGAAATAATATCACACATAGTGCAACAATACTACAACATTAGCATTAAAGATGAAGATATAGAGAATATTAGAATACTCGACATACACAAAACAGAAAATAGAAGAATTCTTGTCACTTTCTCTTCAATAAAATTAAGGAACAAAATCTTGTTTAACAGAAAAAATCTAAAAGAGACCAAAATCTATGTAAACGAAGACCTGACTACCCAAGCCGCCGAAGAGAGGAAAAAACTAATCGAACTAAAGAAAAAACATCAAGCAAACGGGGACCAGGTAAAAATTATAAGAAATAAACTAGTAGTAATCAACCCGAACCTGCAGAAGACAGCTAATAACAAAAGAGACAGGCAGTCTTCATCTTCAGTTGATTCACCATCCAAAGTGATACAACCAGTGAAACATATACGACAGGAGGATGGCTCACTAAAAAGTCCCGATGGCGCAGTATTTAAATCCGTTGAGAATTCCCCAGAAGTCAATGAAACAGGACAGAATAAGCATTCCTTTCGTGGATAACAACCCCACCAACACAACCAGCTTCCATACACGCCATCAAAAACCCAGTGCATGTAAAAATGGAACCAACAATCTCCATACTTTTAAGTTAAGTAATAAAAATAAAATTTCCTTTATTTTATTTAATGTTAATGGCATCAATAACCTGTATAATTTAGAATCACATGAGCAAGGTATAATTTCCTCTGGTGATGTCATATGCTTATGCGAAACTTGGTTTTGTCTAGACGCCCCTAAATTACCAACTTTTTTAAAAAATCATACACTTATATTCTTTAGCAACGCAATGAGAGATAAACAAGTTGGAAGACCCTCAGGTGGTCTACTAGTTCTAATTAATAAAAATAAAAATATAACTGCAAAGCTAATAGAAAAATCGGAACTATGGATAATTATTGAAATACGAATTAATACAATAAATTACGTTATATGCAATTCTTACTTGAAACCCTCACTAAATAATAACTTTTGTACTGAAATGCTTGGTAATACCCTTGAATCCATTTTAGATCAATTTCCTAACCACCACATACTGATTAATGGAGATTTTAACGCAAAAGTTGGAAACTTAAATCAAATAAATGAAGAATTTATCTCCAATATCAATGTAACGGAACAAAGGGCTACAGAAATTAAACAAGTGGACGACAGAGGCAGGAAACTAGTAAGTACTATGGAAACTTTAGGACTTATAATTTTAAATGGCCGCACAAGAGGAGACATCCCCGCCCAGCCAACATTTTCAAATCACAACGGTGCAAGCATTATAGACCATTTTTGGTGTAATGTAACATTTCTAGAAACTATAGAAGAACTACAATTCCATCCTTCACTTTCATCTTCAGGCCACAGCATAGGTGTTCTAAAAGCAAAATCAGATAGAGGCGAAAGCGAGATACACCAAGAGCTAGTCGTACCACAAATTAAGTACCTAGTAAAATTCAAATTTAACCCTATGAAATTTAATGCATATAACAACCATCTTCTTTACTCTAATAATATATACTTCTCAAATTCGCAATCAAACGAATTAAACGAAAATTTAATTTGTACGATAAAAGAAGCAGCTATAGAAGCAGGAATGATGAAGGTAAACAAAATTTATGATAATAGTGCAGCTAAGAAAAATAAACCATGGTTCTCTACGGAGTGCAGTCAACAGAAGAAACAAGTGATATCCAGCCTCCGTGATTATAGGAAGAACTTTAACCCAGAAAAATTAAGAGAATACATAACATTAAAACGGACTTATAGAAACACACTAAAGACATGCAAAAGAAAATATGAAAAAGAAGTAACTGAAAAACTCACTAATGTTAAAAATAATATTGAATTCTGGCAGACTGTTCGTAGTTTATGTTTCACGCCTTACAAAAATCCCAGCATAACCTCAGACACGTGGCTCCAATATTTGAACAACTTATACCCGCAATTAAATTCACCTAAAATATATTACATGGACTGTTTACACCCAGTTCTAGACTCTAATATTACTATAGATGAATTGTTGAACAGTATTTCAAACTTGAAAAACAACAAATCAGCTGGCATTGACGAGTTAAGTTATGAATTCTTTAAAAACTTACCTGATAACTGGCTCCATTACATTTTAAACATGTTCAATAATATAATTTCGAAAGAAGATATACCCAAATCATGGTCGAATATTAAATTACACATGCTACATAAGAAAGGAGATAACTCATCACCGGATAACTATAGGGCTATAGCACTAATAAACTCAATCTGCAAAATTTTTACAAGTATTATTGCCAACCGGATACAGTTATGGACAGAAGTCAATGAAATTCTTAATGAAAATCAAGCTGGGTTTAGAAGAGGTCGTGGTACCGCCGATAATATATTTTCGCTTACAGGAATAATTCATTTACATTTACGACTCAAAAGGAGATATATCTTCGCAATAATGGTAGATTTCAGAAAAGCGTTTGATTCAATTGACCACTCTGGCCTATGGGATAAATTATATAACTGTGGTATAAGTGCGAAAATGATCAGAATTACACAAAATTTATATGAAAATGCAACAATTACGTTAAATTACAGGCAATATAATGAAGCAACTGTAAAGTTATCTAAAGGATTGATGCAAGGAGAAATTATGAGCCCTCTACTGTTTGCAATTTATATAAATGAACTGGAGAACTACTTTCGTTCAAATGGTTGCACAGGTTTGAATATTAATGGCACTGAAGATATTTTAATGTTAGCATATGCCGATGACCTGGCGATTCTATGCAACTCAGAAATTGACGTCCAAAGAAAATTAAATATACTTGAACACTACTGCGAAGAACATAAGCTAGAAGTCAATACGGAAAAATCGAAGATAATATGTTTCCATAAAGGCCGCTTAAAAAAATTGCCTGCCTTTCAATACAACAATAAAGTAATAGAAATTGTAAATTATTTCCCGTATCTTGGAGTCACGTTCTCCTCATCAGGAAAATTTCTAGAGACTGCAAAGGAAAACTCTAAAAAAGCAATAATAGCTTCAGCAAAAATAAAAAATATTCTGTGTAGTGGCAAGTCAGCGAACTGGCCAGAAAAAAGCAAGCTAATGAAAACAATTCTTCACGCTACAGTTATGTATGGTGCGGAAACATGGGGACCAAGATACACTAACCAAATAGAAGTGAGCCAAATTAAACACATAAAAAGTATATTGTTAATACCAAGAAATACTCCAAGTTATCTTATTAGACTTGAAACTGGAACAGAACACTGCGAAGCAGTAGTGTGGAAAAAAATTCTAACGTGGTGGATGAAAATACTTCTTATGGACAACTCCCGCTTTCCGAAATTGATATATAATCGCTTATTACACCTAGACTCAACAGAAAGTAATAAAAGTGAATTTAACTGGGCTACCCAAATAAAACAAATGCTTGAACAACTAAATATGGTCCATATATGGGATAGACAGTCCATAAATAGAAATGATATTAAAGCCATAACGGATAAAATTACTTCCAAAAATTGGGATAAAGATATGGACAGAGCTAAAAACTCTGAATTTTCCAGTTTCTACAGCTTAACCACAATAGACATAAACCCAGAAAAATATTTGAGCATGAACATCACGATTCATAAAACTCGAATAATAGCTCAAATAAGGCTGAGCAACAAAAATGGTCTAACAATTATATATAACGGCATTAGGTACAGTCTAGATGCTACAAAAATATGCACCATATGCAACCTAAATGAAAATGAAGATCTAAATCATTTTTACATACGATGCCCTATCTTCAATCCCATACGCTCATACTACCTACAGGAAAACGTAACCATACCCCAATTAATCCAAATTAATGAAACCAAGCAAGCAAGTAATGTATTCTATTATACGATAAATGCACTAAAACTAAGAAGCTTCGTAATTAACGAATAGAAATTAATAAATATTTCCATTTATAGAGACCACTTCATCCCTTACTCTGTTATATCAGGTTATTGATGCATCGCATTTTTTTTATTATACAATTTCATTGTTATATTTTCTTTATGTATATTTATTTAAAAAAACGAGAAAAACTTGATTCATTTGCTCTCATATGTAATATTAGATTATTACTTTTTGTTTTTTTCATGTATATTTATTTACGAATAAGCTATTATTAATTATTACTCTTATACATTGCATCTGTTTTCTTCAGTATACAATTTTACTGTAATATCATTTTTCTTATGTTTTTTTATTCAAGAAAGGGATAAAATTGTTATGCAATGTCAGATGTCTTTCAACTTCAAGAATACTATTTACTGCATATGTGTGTAATATGTTTATTATATTATGTTCATTTATTGTATTCTATTATAATTTAAATCATTGTTATGTTTCTTACATGAATATATATGTACATAAATATTTCTTATGTCAACTCGAAAATAGTTGTCAATCTCTTTGTATAAAGACTTGTCTTTGAAACAAATAAAAGTATTATTATTATTATTATTATTATTTCAAGAAGACAATTTTTTGTTACATGAATGAAAATTTGATTGCAATAGAAAAAATAAATTAATTTTAACAATGTAATCGATTGATTACAACAATTAAACTGTTATTAATTTTTTGGAAAAGTAGAGGTAAATGGTCCGGAGAGGTGGTTTTCCAATAAATAACTAATTTTACGTTTTGCTCCAAAGGAGAAGTAACGTAAAGTGTTTCTTCTTTGTCTGATATTACCTTAAATAATTTTATTTAAAAGAAAATATTAGCTGATTTAGTTTCGTTAGTACTAATACAGTGTTTGTGTGTATGTGTTTGTGATTGGGAAACTTATTCGCCATGGAAGGTATGAATTCATTATATATTTTTAAAACATGTTCATTATTTAGAAGAGAAAAATCCCCACAGATCTAAAAGAAAAGATGAAAGTAAGTGGCAGGCCGTGGCTTGGCAGCGGGGCCTCGAACGCGTGGCGGCACCGGGCGTAGCACAGGCAACGTCTCGCAACCCGCCGTCTATACGGCGGCAGGCCGGGGTCGGTCCACTGGTGCAAACGATGCCTTGGTCGCGGGCCTTGGTCAGCCGTGATTACGGCCGTTTGACCAGTGTGCATATAAGTTCTCAGAAGCAAAAGCTGTCTGCTATTAAGTATGCTCATTTATGGCCTGGTGGTATGTATAATAATAATAATAATAATAATAATAATAATAATAATAATAATAATAATAATAATAATAATAATAATAATAATAATATGTAACGGCGAAAAGATGAAGGACGCTGTTGTCCCTATTCGGTCGCCATTTTGTAATGACGTCCCTGCTCGTTCTCCATGCTGTCAAAGGGTTTGCTCGGGCGCCAATAATTCGGAAACACAGCATAAGAGAGATGGTCGATCCTGTAAAGGACGCTCTCATAGCGTCGCTGAAAAGGATGGCTGGAACGCCAAAAAGTGCTCGGGTAGGCTTAGTGGAGACAGAGTTCGGCTTTTGACAATGAAATCATTGTAATCATTTTTAATATTTTATTAAAATAAATTAAAACGAGAAAGTAATAAATATAACAAAGCAAAGTAACAATGAACCAGCGATACTTGCAGGATATTTTCTCTATTATGCACGATCAACAATGAACGGGCAAACAATGGCACACACCAAGGTTGCGGTGAACACGCTAATGAACGAGTAACAATGGCACACACCAAAGTTACGGGAACACGGTACGGTTACTGTGTTGTCACTTTGACAACACTCATCAACAATCGCGATTTCAATCTAACAATGTTGGCACACACCAACACTCATTGACAATCGCGATTACGGTGAACAGCGGCCAACACCACTGCTCAAAACAACCGGCTACACCGGTACGGTCCACCTTCTGCACTCTCTCACGAGCTGCCGGCACACACCAACCAGCACACTGAGGTCAGAGGCAACCAAGGTCATCCACAACCCACTCACCTGGCCTCACCAGGTTCGCAGAAGACGGCACACACCATCTTAGGCTCGTTGGAGAGCTAATGCTCCCTTGAGAGAGCACACACTCTCTCTTGAGAAAGCACACACTTTCTGCTTGAAACTAATGCTCGAGCTTCTATTTATACCCCGAAAAACCGTTAAAAATATCAAAAAAGGTTCAATCCTGCAAATTCTCGCTAAGTTTGAATAAAAATAAAAAAAAATATAATTTCATGTAGGATCGAACCGACGATCTCTAGCGTGCTGGTCAAGCGCGCTAGCCACTCGACCACACAATAGCTGACAGATAAACAAGAATTTTATAAACATTAGCAGCTATAACCAAAATACAACAATACATTTTACAACAAACGACATACAATATAACCAAACAATTATACTGTATGCGTAATTCAAAACAATACAAACCAATAAAAAATGAAAAACAATAATTTTTACTTGTGGGATTTGAACTTTGATTTAAATAATCAAATTTTAGCAAAAAACTGACATGCTAACCACAAGGCTATTACGTTAAACATGAAGAATAAATTCAAATCTAGTGACCATCGTCACAAATAATAATAATAATAATAATAATAATAATAATAATAATAATAATAATAATAATAATAATAATAATAATAATAATAATAATAATAATAATAATAATAATAATAATAATAATAATAATAATAT
>OW964829.1:10075376-10077876 GCA_943142095.1 Ophonus ardosiacus | reverse complement strand
ATAATTATAATAATAATAAATAATAATAATAATAATAATAATAATAATAATAATAATAATAATAATAATAATTAATAATAATAATAATAATAATAATAATAATAATAATAATAATAATAATAATAATAATATAATAATAATAATAATAATATATATAATAATAATAATAGATATAATAATAATAATAATAATAATATATATAATAATAATAATAATAATAATAATAATAATAATTATAATAATTATAATAATAATAATAATAAGAATAAATTATAATAATAATAATAATAATTATATAATAATAATAATAATAATAATAATAATAAGAATAATTATAATAATAATATAATAATAATAATAATAATAATAATAATAATAATAATAATAATAATAATAATAATAATAATACCCCCCAGGGGTAGGTTTCTCGTATTGGAATCTACACGGGGAGTGGCGCCCCCGGGGCCCCGAGCTACGAAGGGATAGTGTTCGCACTATTGGGGCGTAGCGCCCCCCCACGTATCCCTTAGCTATGGGTGGCAGCCCCACCCTCGGGGACTAAACATCCCTACCGTCGGCCGTGTTAGCCCCTCGGCAGACGTGATTTTTACATTGCTGTCCGTACAAGAAGGAACAGATACTCGGGTGTGCCGGAGCAGCAGGATCCGGGTCGGACGCGCCCTGAAGTCTTACCTGCAAACGACCCAAGCAACGTTACCGGACGATCAACAAATGATACTAACGTTTTAAGGCGCACTCAACATCACCTAGCGCCTACGCCAGGTACTAGTGTTGCTTGCGGATCACATTCCTCAGCCCACAGTACCTGCAGTAGCAAAGCGGAGGACTCATTGGACAGAAGAAATGAACATATTCATAGTCCAAAGCTACTATAGACTTACTAGATTAGGAACTAACAATACGCCGTTTACAAAAGAACAGCACCGACTATTCATAGAGCAGTTCCCAGAAATGAGATACAAAACAGTGCAGAATATCATCGACCAGCGGAGATCCATATTCATTCAACAACCGTTTGTCTGCAAATAAGATCAATAATATAAGAACAGAAGTAGGAATTGAGTTAGGTATGATCCAGATTGAAAACGTACATGAAAAACCAATATGAAGGTGAACAAGTAAATCCACAACAAACAGAAACACTCATGACAGATCCAATATTAAGTGAGTATGAAACTAATACTCTATTATATAAGGAATTACACCCCAGAGATAGACCAAGACTGCCGAAATTACTACATAAGAAAAACACGAAAAACTTAATAACAAGTGTTAATAAATTGTTGCAAAGTAAAATAACAGAAGAAACAAATATTGCAAATTTACACACAATTATTTACATCGGGGCAGCCACCGTAATAACAACCAACGATCAGGAAATAAAAAGCAATACCAGTAAACTCACCGGTAAGAAATAAACAGCCTGCCTGGGAGCGAAGACTTACAAATAAAATCAACATTTTACGATCTGAGATAGGTATCCTCACTCAAATGCAGGCTCTATACCCAAGTCGTAAAGTACAGAACAAAGGGGTGCGAATCATGAACAAACATAGGACATCAGAAAAACCCTGGGTTAATAGAAATATTAGACCACTTAAAACAACAGCTAGCAGCCTTATCCAAAAGATTGCGAAGGTACAAAAAAAGCAACAGAAGAAGACAAGAAAATATACAGTTTGAAACAAACCAACGTTTGTTTTACCAAACTTTAAAGGAAAAGAAAGAAGAAACAAAACAAAAAGAAACAACCCCGGAATTTCCAAATAGCAAAGAAAGTGACCAATTACTGGAGAGACATATGGGAAAAAGAAATAAAACATAAAAGATCAAGGTGGCTACTTCAAGAATACAACAATACAAACAACCTGAGGACCATGTTTAAATTGGAGGATTTCTGAACAAGACATACAGGCCGCTATAAAAAACACCTTGAATTGGAAAGCACCAGGCCTGGACAGCATACAAAACTTTTTGGCTGAAACAATTTACATCAAGTGCATAAACATCTCGCAAGATGCTTTACGGCAATTCTGCAAACCCCAAACTTGATGCCATCCTTTCTCATGGAAGGTATTACTTACCTGCTCCCAAAAAACCACCCCACCGTGCGCAGATCCCTTCGAAATATCGGCCGATAACCTGCCTCCCCACTATCTACAAAATCTTCACTTCGGTCATGGCAGAGAAGATTTATAGCCACCTACAACAAAACAACTTGTTAGATGAAGAACAAAAAGGATGTAGAAAAGAATCGCGCGGGTGTAAGGAGCAACTAATTGTTGACTCGACAATAATGGGAAATGCCATCAAAGAAAAAGAATCATTGTACACAGCATTTATAGACTATCGCAAGGCATTTGATAGCGTTCCTCATTCCTGGCTTCAAGAAGTTCTGCAAATTTATAAAATAGACAATCATATCACTCACTTCCTGGAATACGCTATGACGCAATGGAGAACAACACTGACGCTCACA